>JAFLJL010009331.1:0-25784 GCA_018398815.1 Conus ventricosus
TTTCTGGATTCAACTTAACATTCTGAACTGGACACTCTTCTGTTGCAAACGCTGTGACCATTAAGCAGTCCAGTACTGATGCACGGGTTGGTATGGTGCTGTCGAGTGACCAGATTTACTTTTTATGGATTTCAAGTGGTGGGATACAATCACAGTGAGTGAATTACGCCGATATCATTTCATGTGGACCATCCTTTCACACACGCATAACCACAAGGAATTCCTAAGTTTTGGCCTCACTGTGAGTTAAAATCCATGAGAGTCCGTCTGTTTATCTTTCTTATATTGCAGCAGTTGTTTTTTTTATAGCCCACACGTAAATTCATTTATGAAGTCAAGGCCATTTGTCAGGTCCAGCTAACTTGCATTTATGTGTGGCCATAGTGGAAAAAACAATATTCCGTGAGAGTACGATGTCTTGCGTTACACAGTAAAGTACGATAATTATTCATGTTTTTGATGTCTTACATCCCTGGCATTCGTCGTTTCTTTACATTTTGGACTTATCATTACCTTATTTGTTACTGAACTACAATGTAAACAGGGTGGGCGGTGTTGATGGTACTGACCAAGCGCAAACTAACCTTTGTTTCTTTTAAAAACACATTTATAACACTGATTCAAAGTCATCCATTACATGTCGTTGCGTCCCTCATCCCCAGATGGTTACATCATTGTAATAGTCAAGCCTTCTGTTACTGAAGGGTTTTAGAAAAGAAAGTTACAAAAAAGTCATTGCATTTTGTTTTTCGTGCTACATGTTATAGCTCAGTGGGGGTAATGTGGCATTCTCGTTAGCTCCCGTTGGCATCCTAATATTTATCAATCGATTGATCGATCGATCGAGAGATACAGAAAGAGAGAGAGAGAGAGAGAGAAGAGAGAGAGAGAGAGAGAGAGAGAGAGAGAGAGAGTTTCGAATACACAAGAAACGGGAATACAAGTGGGTTGTTGTTTCAAGCTTTTAAGCCCATTTACACTATGAGATAAGGGGAAGAGGTACCGGTAAATCTTGCTTTTTTAAGATTGCCCAAAATTATGCTATAATATATATATATATATTATATATATATATATATATATTATATATATATATATTAAAGTCCCTTGAGGAAGACCAAAGAGGTCAAAATATTGGGAAATATTCAACGTGATTGTTGTTGAGTTCTTTGATTGGATATATATATATATATATTATATTAATATATATATATATATATTATATATATATTTGTTAAAAATATTTCTAAAATGAAGTGCTAAAATCAACAAGCTTGTTTCGAGCCTCTTGCCTCTTGCTATGATGGAAGAATAATAACCAACGTAGGAAAAGAATTCCTCAGAATCCTTAAAACATCATTCCCTAAAGAACATGTACTATCTAAAATATTCAATAAAAACACTGTCAAGCTATCGTACTCGTGTATGCCCAACCTTAAAAACATAATTGATTCTTCCAACAAAACCAAAACAATACAACCAAAGAGGGTGACGAAAGGGTATCTTGTAATTGCAGAAAAAAGACCAGTGCCCTCGAATAACAAATGTCTCTACAGCAACATTGTGTACCAAGCTACGGTAACAACAGACAGTGATAAAGAAACACACTAGGGATCACGGCAAACCATTTTAAAACCAGATATGCAAACCATAAACAGTCCTTCAAAAATGACAAATATAAAAACCAAACAGAACTAAGTAAATATATTTGGAAGCTTAAAGATAAGAAAATAGATTACAACATTCATGGAAAATTATAAAAAGAGCAGCACCATACAACAACATTTCTAAAAAATGCAACTTATGTACTACAGAAAAGTGGCTGATATTATGTAAACCCCATCTAGCATCCCTGAACTCTAAAGTAGAAATGATTAATAATTGCAGGCACAAATGGAAATCTTTGTCAATGCACCACCCCCTGGCACGTCCCCCCCTGAACGCGCCCCAAAAAAGAAAAAATCTACAGGCCACGTGCCACACGCACAGAGCTCACACGCCCACACACTAATCTAAAATAACACTGGTGGTGTGCCCAGATTATACATACCCTGAGGAGAGCACTTGCTCGAAACAAGTTTGTAGGGTGGTTTTTATTCCATTTTAAAATCCTATTTTAAACTGTATGTGGCTCCCTATTTGGTTGAGCATTTTAGACTTCTGAGTGGTCTTTTAACTCTAATTTTATTGATTGCTCCTCACGTTGAGCACTGTGGCCTAGCAGAATCTGAACTTAAAATGGAGAAAATTAACTTTGGGCAGTCCACCAAAAATATACCTTTTTCTAACCCATAACTCTACATTAAAAAACTCATACAGCAGACTGAAATATTTGTGCGTAATATGAGATGGAAAGCGTTTTCTTTTTGAATCCAGATGCTAAAAAGGAAGATAAAAAGAACTTATGGTTTTAAGTCATGGAGATCGCCACCTGTTATAGAGGAAATGAAACCTTTTGAAGAAAGTATGAAAAACCTAATAGCTAATATTGAATTTAGAAAAATCACCCCAATAACTTCCAAACAACATTGAATAATAACATAAAACAAATCCAAAATGACCAAAAAAAAGTTTATAAAGGCTGACAAGACAAGCAATTTCTATAAAATGGAACCTAATGAGTACTCTCAACTCCTCAACAAAATATTCAGAAAAATTATTTTTAAAAAGCTGATAAGACTACACATGACAACATCTGCAAAAAAGAAAGAAAAACTTGTGCACCAGATGGATTTAGGTGTTAGGATAGAAGCAACAGCAATAAAAGAAGCTTTTATAACCCTCAAAGATCACAAACCTAACTTTCACAACAACCTTACTTGTAGACTAATAAACCCATCAAAATCTGAATTAGGCAAAATTAGTAAATAAAATCCTGGAAAAGGCAATAGAGGACATAAAAACAAACACTGAATACAATCTCTGGAAAAATAGTTATGAAGTTATCCAATGGTTTAAGGAATTGAACAAACAGAAAAATAGAGTGTTCATACTTTTGACATAGTGGATTTCTATCCTTCTATCGATGAGGAATTACTCACTAAAGCACTAAGATTCGCCAACAAATATACAAATATAACAGATTCTGAGATGGAAATCATTCTCCACACTAAGAAAACCCTTCTCCATAGCAACAATGAAACTTGGATTTTAAAAAAAACAGCAGAAATTCCACGTTCGATGTCACGATGGGATCTTATGATGGAGCTGATACTTGTGAATTAGTTGGACTTTTCATGTTGTCGCATATACAGAAAGTACTTGGTAAACAGGTTGGCTTATACAGAGATGACGGCCTCGCCGCATTAAACAATAAACCAAAAATCATTGAAAACAAGAAAAAAGAACTTTGTAAAATCTTTCAAAGCTACAACCTAAAAATCACAGTAGAAGCCAACAAAAATTAGTAAATTATTTTAGACATAACATTAGACCTTAAGGACCAAACATACAAACAATACAAAAAAACCCAATGACACCCTGTCTACGTAGACATCAAAAGTAACCATCCACCCTCTGTTTCAAAAACCATACCTAATGGCATAAACAAAAGATTATCTAAACTGTCATGCAATGAGAAAGAATTTAACAGTGCAGCAGCCGAAAAACCAAGAGGCGCTGAATAAAAGTGGCTACAACTACAAATTACAATATAACCCAGATAATAATATGAACAACAATAACAAAAACAGGAAAAGAAAAAATTATATGGTATAACCCTCCATATGATGGAAGAATAAACCAACGTAGGAAAAGAATTCCTCAGAATCCTTAAAACATCATTCCCAAAAGAACATGTACTATCTAAAATATTCAATAAAAACACTGTCAAGCTATCGTACTCGTGTATGCCCAACTTAAAAACATAATTGATTCCTCCAACAAAACCAAAAACAATACAACCAAAGAGGGTGACGAAAGGATATCTTGTAATTGCACAAAAAAAGACCAGTGCCCTCTGAATAACAAATGTCTCTACTGCAACATTGTGTACCAAGCTACAGTAACAACAGACAATGATAAAGAAACACACATAGGGATCACGGCAAACCATTTTAAAACCAGATATGCAAACCATAAACAGTCCTTCAAAAATGACAAATATAAAAACCAAACAGAACTAAGTAAATTTTATTTGGAAGCTTAAAGATAAGAAATAGATTACAACATATCATGGAAAATTATAAAAAGAGCAGCACCATACAACAACATTTCTAAAAATGCAACTTATGTACTACAGAAAGTGGCTGATATTATGTAAACCCCATCTAGCATCCCTGAACTCTAAAGTAGAAATGATTAATTTGCAGGCACAAATGGAAATCTTTGTCAATGCACCATTCCCTGGCACGTCCCCCCTAAACGCGCCCCCCAAAAAGAAAAAAATCTACAGGCCACGTGTCACACGCACAGAGCTCACACGCCCACACACTAATCTATATACACTGGTGGCGTGCCCAGATTAAACATACACTGAGGAGAGCACTTGCTCGAAACAAGTTTGTAGGGTGGTTTTTATTCCATTTTAAAATCCTATTTTAAACTGTTATGTCGCTCCATATTTGGTTGAGCATTTTTAGACTTCTGAGTGGTCTTTTAACTCTAATTTTATATATATATATATATATATATTATATATATATTATATATATATATATATATATATATATATATATATAGATCAGTATATTTAAGATGCCTAAAACAATTTTTTAAGTGCTCAACCCCTTGGGGAGCAACGTTAGTTAAAACAAGTAAGAGGAATCTTAAAACTAGTTTTAAGATTCCTCTTACTTGTTTTAACTATATATATATATATATATATATATATATATATATATATATATATATATTATATATATATATATATATATATATATATATATATAAAATAAAAATAATAATAAACTAATAAATTCCAAGGATAAGTACCGAGCACCATTCCAGCAAATTACAGAGCAGCTTGGTGTTGCAATGACTGCAAGAAATATTCAATTATAAACAAAGCTTGCTCTTATGTCTTAGATTGAAAAAAAAAAAGACATTAGAGCAAGCTTTGTTTATAATTAAATATTTCTTGCAGTCATTGCAACACCAAGCTGCTCTGTAAGTTGCTGTAATGGTGCTCGGTACTTATCATTGGCATTTATTAATTTATTGTATTTAGTCCCTTGCAGATTCATTCCAAGAACTGGCCCTCAGCACTTGTGTCTTAAGAGGTTATCTTTTTATATTTTCTACTTTTTACAAGAAAATGTAGCTTGTTTTGCTCTTTCATGGTTTTCTTTTGTTTCTTAGGTGGCACCTTTGGTTGTTTTTTTTGAAAACTCAACAAACATAACCACAGTATTGCACACCAGCCTTTTTCTAGGATACTATTCTTCTTAAAACCGAAAAGGCAGAGGAGTCAAGTTACCACTTTCTGCGGTCACTGAGGAGAAACAATCAGGTTTCGAAATATCGGTATCTGACCAGGAGTGATATTGTTAGTGAGTTTCCTCCCTATTGGGTATTGTATCCACCTTGGAGACTATAAGCTTGCTGAACTTCACTTTTGAGAAGCATTTATTATTCCCCATTCAGCCACTCAAGCACATACTGTTAGTTAGGCAGAACTATCTACCACTGCAAATATGAATGCTTATCTCCCCCTATTTTTTCAATCTAAGACATAAGAGCAAGCTTTGTTTACAATTGAATATATATATATATATTATATATATAATATATTATATATTATATATATATATATATATATATATATGAACAATTAAGTAGTGGGGGAAATAAGTGCATATATATATATTGTTCAAAAAAAGAAACGCAACAGCAGCAATGGTCACCTGCCTTTACTATTTTCAAAACATTGTACATTTTGAGGTAACTGCAAAACACGGTTAAAGTGGAGATGATCGAAACATAATGGCTTATCTGATTTTGCGTTGAAAAAAAAACAGTGCCAAAGAGTCATTACAGAAGAGCTCACACCTTTCGAACGTCAGTAGCGTGTGTGTCCTCCTGTGCAGCAGTCACACCTTGAAGTCGCCTGGGCAGGGATCGCAGCAGACTGCGGATGACGCGCAGTGGAATGGTGTCCCACTCCTCCTGAAGAGCCTGGAACAACTCTTGTTCATTTGTAGGGCATTAACCCGGGCACGGACTCGGCGATCCAACTCATCCCAAATGTGCTCTATTGGGTTTAAATCCGGTGACATAGAGGGCCAGGGAAGGAGATTGACGTTGTTGGCAGCCAGGAAATGTCGTGTTAAGTGGGCTGAGTGTGGCCGAGCATTGTCATGCATAAATATGGAACCAGGCGCAGCCAGGAGTTGAAGAACGTGAGGCTGGAGGATTTCTGCAATGTAACGCTGAGCATTAAGTCGTCCCTGTACCAGTACTAGGGGGCTTCTGCCACTTAAATTGATGGCTCCCCATACCATTACCCCTCCACCACCATGGGGAGGTGCCTGATCAACACAGTTCTGTGCATAGCGTTCCTTCATTCTGCAATAGACCCTCCTCCTCTGGTCATGGCGTTGCAGCAGGAAATGTGATTCGTTGCTGAATGAAACCTGTCTCCATTCATGATGAACAGCCCAGGGAAGATGTTGCATGCACCATTGAAGTCGTGCCTGGCGATGACGCTGAGTCATAACGGGTCCTCGGATAGGTCTTTGAGCCCTCATTCCAACGCATGTAGACGATTGCGTACGGTTTGCCGCTTACACGTCTGTGGCCAGGGATGGCCTGGGCTGTAGAGGAGACACACAGGAAAACGATCCCGAACATGGCGGAGCGTAATGTAGCGATCTTGGGCTCGGGTTGTGCACCTTGGCCGTCCTGAACGAGGTCGATCTGCTGTTGACCCCGTCGTTCCAAACCGGTTTCAAAGCCTACTGATGGTGCTTCTGGCCACATTGAAATGTCTGGCAACAGCCGCTTGACTCTGCCCGGTGTCGTATATAATACTGTCGCTCATAAAATCGTGTCGCAGCGACAGTATTTCCCGGGAAATACTGCAGCTGGTACATGAAAAATTGTCGCTGAGCGACATAATTCATATAAAATTGGTAGCGCGACAGGATTTCACGAGAAATGTCCATAAAATCGTGTCGCTGCCTAAAATAAAATCATGTCGCAGCGACGCATTTCATGTAAAAAAATTGCTGCCGTAGAAAAGTTGTCGCTCTGAGACAGTATTTTTCGTAAAAATACGACGTCGAAGACATGTTCGTTCTCTGCCCCAACTCTGCCCCCACCTCCCTCTCTCATGGTTTTACGTATCAGTTGCCCCATTGTCTTTCTGTCTATATTTTATTTGTGTTGCTTGACTGTTGGTCTATCTTTCTGTCTCTATTTGCTTTTCTCGCTCATTCTCTCTATGTATCGCCCTCCCTCTATCTGATTTACTCTCTTTAGTTTCACTCTGTCCATCAAACTGTCTGTCAGTTGGTCTCTGCCTTTCCCCCCCCCCCCCCCCCCCCCCCTCTTTCTCTCTCTCTCTCTCTCTCTCTCTCTCCTCTCTCTCTCTCTCTCTCTCTCTCTCTCTCTCTCCTTCTCTGGACGTGCAAGCAAGTGTGCGTGTATGTGGAGAGAGCGGGACAGTGTGTGTGTGTGGTGTGTGTGTGTGTGTGTGTGTGTGTGTGTTTTGTGTGTGTGTGTGTGTGTGTTGTGTTTGGAGCCTGTAAACAACTGCATTCATGCTCAAATATAGTTGTGATTTTATTTGTCCATTTAAACACGCAATCTCTCTCTCTCCCCCCCTTCCCCCTCCTCTCTCTCTATCTCCTCTCTCTCTCTACCTCTCTCTCTCTCTCATTCTCTCTCTCCCCTTTCCCGTCCTCCCTCCCTCTCTCTCTTTCATTCTCTGTCTCCTCTCCCTCCCCCCTCTCTCTCATTCTCTCTCTCTATCCCTCCCTCTTTCTCTTCATATTTCTCTCTCTCTCTCTCTCTCTCTCTCTCTCTCTCTCTCTCTCTCTCTCCTCTCTCTCTCTCTCTCTCTCTCCTCTCTCTCTAGGACGTCGCAGTGTTGCGGACGCAAGTGAACAGCTCCGCAATTATGTTGCTTTTTCAAGTTTAACCTGCTGTGACCGAGCGTGAGTTTTTAATGACAGTGTGTGTATTACGTTTTGCACCTGGATTCATATATATTTTTGGTTTTCTAAACGGAAAAGGAGGTTTTTGATGATTATTCGTTTTCTCTTAATACAAACCCTCACGGATTCTCGTGGAGTCTCGCACACCCTCCTTGCGACGTGCTGTCTTGATCCTTCGTTGCTAGGCCCTGAACAAGCGCCCAGTGTTTGTGATCTTCAGCTGGCCACTTAGCTCAGCTCCAGTCCGTCGTCTCAGCCCCGGTAATTTGGACCGATGCCGAAGAGGGCCTGTGGTGTTCCTGGTGCCTTGTGACATCATCTGGCCACTTTCCACTCCTACAGACGTCGTTCCTTCCTCTTCCCATCGTACCTTCCTCGCCCATGGACAAGGGAAGGGTCTAAGTCCCTGGGGACTAGTGCGGGGTGTCCTGTCCCAGTGTGTGAGCCCTGGGCCAGTTTGTAAAAAGCGGGTTTAATCGGGCCCTCAGCCATCGTTGTGCTCTTCACCCCACCTTCTTCTCTCACGGTGTTGGGTCCCCCGGGGACCTCACCAAAAAAAGGTAGGGAACTTTTTTAAAATCCCCTTAAAGGGGGGAAAACCAGGATGGGGTGGAGCTTAGCTTTGATTTTTTGGGCAGTTCATTGGGCCCCAGCCGCTTTTTTTTTTCTTTTCCCTCCCCCCTACTCACCCCCAAAAACCCCCCCCCCTCCCCGTTTTCTTCCTGCCCATTACCAAACCCCCTTACCCTTTAATCCTCGGGGCTCCAAGGGGCACTGGTTCAGCGACGGGCAGGCTTTTTAAATGGGCCCCATTTTTTTTGGGAACCATCTATGACCATGATTTGGGACCGTGATATCTTCCCCACCCCCCCCCAAACCCCCACCCCATCCCCCTCCCCACCCTCACTCCCCCAAACCCCTTCCCCCCCCCCTCCCACATCACCCCTTTCCTTCACCCCTCCCTCCCCTTTGCTTTCACAGCCATGTCTGGGGGTCACGAAAAACAGTGACGGGGCTTTGTGACGGGTTCCCCAGATTGACTTTAAAAATAACCCCAAGCAATCACTTTAAAAATTTCCTCTTCCCCCTTTTCCCCAATTTCGCAAGACAAATATTATACAAACGTTATATTGGTGACATTAACAACGACCAGAGTTCAGCGTACAAGGGGCCGACAAAGGGAAAACCCTAATGGGCCCTCTTGTCCTCAGCGACAATCCCGTTTTTTCCTCTACCCCCCCCAAGCCCCCCCAGTGAGGGACTTGTACCGGACCAAGGTGCAAGTCAACTGTACCACCCTAAAACCCCATCACCATCATGTTTTTTTAACACAGGTACTGTTCTTGTACGGGAAAAACCTGTGAAAGGAAATGGCTGCGGAAATGAGTTCGAATCACAAATTTCCAGGTGATTCGAACAATCTTCCCCATTAACCCCCCAAAGTTCCCACCCAACCTCAAAAAGGTTTGTATGGGGGAAAACCCTTTTCTAAACCTTTCCCCCTTTTTTTCCCCTCCCTGAAGCCCTCCCCCTGGTCCCCCTCCGCACGGGAACACCCGTCCCCCCCAAGGGAAACCTCCTCATCTCCCCAGTTTGGGCATTTGTTACCGCCCAACCCCCCGTCCCTCCCCACCCTCGTTATCCCCCCCGTCCTTTCCAAAACCTCCCCATGCCCCAAAGCCTCCCCCCTACGGTCCCCCCCAAAAGTCCCCCCCGGGGGAAAAAACTGCACAACAGTTCCCCCACCCCACCACCACAAATCTCCCTTATTTCAAAAAAGCAGAAACGAAGCTTTTTCCAGTCAAACATGACCCATGCAAAAACCCAAAAACGAAAAAAAACCAACCACCTGCCCACTCCGTGTGAAAACACCACCCCACCCTCTCTTTAAAAACAAACAAAAAAACGGCACGGGTTGCGCCCTCAAAATAAAGAAAACCCCCCACGCCTTTCCCTACCAACAAATGTAACCCAATTACCCCAACCTCAAAAAAAAAGGTCAACACTCGGTAAAAAATTTTGGTCAAAGGGTTAAAAACTTGCACTCTACACCAAAAGGGTTTTTCGCCATTAGAAGCAGAAACCAACCACCTAAAATCTGAACTCAAAACCTCAAACAAACTCGGGTTTATCCCTCACCCAACCCAAAACCAAAAAAACACCATCTGGCCCTTATTTGATTCTGCCTTTCCGCCTTCCCCCCCTCCAACAATTTCTCCTGCTTTCCACGTTAATGAAAATGGGGGCATGAGGTTCAGAACGATCAGAAACAAAAACCCAACCTCTGATCAAGCCACAGGGAACCCAGCAAACCACTTAAAATTCCCCCCACAGCCCAAAACAAACCCAACAATATAAACTCAGAAAAAGACACTATTTCTCAGCCCAAACTGACACAAGGGGCTAAAAAACAGCCCAAACAAAAAGAAAAACCCACCTCCACGGAACAAAAAAAACACCAGTCAAAGCCCGGGGTTAATAGGAAACTCAAACATCGGGGTCAAAATTGCAGCAAAAACCCAAAATTATCACCTCGTCACTTTTTGCCCCTTTTACGGGTTGACACTGATATTTTAAAATTGTCTTTAAGGGACCAGCCATATTTAACTTTTACCCCAACCCCTTTTTTTTTTAAACAAAGGGTAAGACCCAAAATTCACGGGGTTTTCCGGGTTCTCACGGTCGTTTGACCCCATTCTTTGGTTTTAAAACCACATTCCACGAAACAACACCCCAGCAAATCATACTAAAACATTGAATTTAAACACGTGCAAACATACATCAATCACGGAAAACACAGGGCCCCGCTGAATAAAAAAACATCAAACTTGTTTTCCCCACAGGTTTGACTTTGGCTTCCCCCCTCATCCCCCCAAGGGGGACAGCCCCCTCTAAAAGAAGCCCGTCCCCTCTCCAACTTGACCCTCATTTACCGTGTGTCCAAAAAAAAAACATTGTCTATGCCGACCACCCCCCTCCTTTTTAAACACCAAAAGGGGGAGCTCCACCCCGGGAATGCCCGTCCCTCCACCCCACCCCCAAAAGGGCACAGACGGGTTTGGGCGTCAGCCTAAAAAAAAAACCCGCCCCAAAAATTTACTGCAGACAACTTGCGAGGACGCCCATCAAAAGACCATGTGGGGGAAGCGGGTTGCAGCCCTCCCCCCCCCCCCCCCTCCCGCTACGATATGACACCAAAGAGACACGGGGTCTCACTTGGTGTTCATCACCACACCCAGCCCTCAGACCGCCATCCTCCCCCCGGTTCTGCACCCACCAATAATGCCTGGTCAACAGGGGGGGTCTGTTCCCATCCCCCAAACCCTGGCGACCCGGATCCCCCTACCCCTGTTCATCCTTGAAAACCCGGGCGGGCAGCAAACCCACCCTTTGCATCCCCCGGCGACCCGACATCCCCCTTATTTCCACCTCTGGCGCCCCAGATTTTCAACTTCATATTTTCCCTGCCTCCGCCCTACAATGTGTTGTTCTAGAGATAAAGGGGTAAAGGCCTATCCACAGTGTGGGTTTTGTGGTGTGTTTTGTGTGTGTGTGTGGGGTGTGTGTTGTGTGTGGGGTGGTGTGTTTGTGGTGTCCCGGTGTGCGTGTGCGCTCTGCGCGGCGCGCGCGTGCGTGCGTGCGTGCGGGGTGCGTCGTGCGTGCGTGCGGGCGTGCGTGCGGGGTGTGTGGGTGTGTGTGTCTCTGTGTGGGGTGTCTGTGTCCCTTTTGGTGGGAATGGGGAAATTTTTTGGGCTTTGCGCGCGGCGTGTGGTGCGTGCTTGTGTGTGTGTGTGTGTGTTGTGGTGGGGGGTGTGGGGTGTGTGTGTGCGGTGTGTGTGTGGGTGTGTGTTTGTGTGGGGCGAACGCTAATAAAGTTCTACTTTTTTAAAATTCCCCATACCCTCACCACCCCAAAACCCCCCCCCCCCCCCCCCCCATCCCTTCCCCTTCCCTTTTTAAATTGGTTTTTTCCGTTGTTTTTTTTTTTTTTTTTTTTTTTTTTTTTTTTTTTTTCCGAACAGATTACCCTATGGTCTACTCATGGAAAAAAAAGGGGATGTTGATCATCACTTTTTTCCCTGCTTTTGTTTTGCTCAGAAAAATGGGATTGTGTTTTTTGGGTGCTCCCACTTCCGACCCTACCACTTGTGAAGATAATTTCTTTTTAGGCTGACATTACAAACTTTAAAAGTGAGGTAGGCGGCTCGTGCAGGTGCTCCGCTTTTTTGGACAAAGAAGAAACTTGGGCCAGCCCCCTTTGACTTTGGGGACCAAAACTCTTTCTCACCCCCAAAAACTGTTCGTGAATCACAGATATAAAAAAAAAACCCGTTTTTTTTTTTTTTTTTTTTTTGGGCTTTGTTTTTGTTTTTTTTTTTTTTTTGTCTTTTTGTATGTGGGCTTTGTTTCCTTTTCTTCATCTACACTTTTTAAAAACCTGCTTAAAGTGGTTTGTCCCTCATGAAACCCCATCGCATCCTCTTTTTGCCCCGCTGAAAATTTTTGTTTTTGTTGTTGTTTTTTTGTTGTTGTTTTGTTGTTTTGGGGGTGTGTCTTATCGTCATTCTTGTTTTTAACCCTGTACTTTGTTTTTTTTCTTTCTATTTGTTCGCCCATGGGCCTTCAACCTTTGGCTTTTTTGGGTTTTTTGTTTTTTTAAACTGACTGACTGAATTTCAAAAGATACTTTTGTTATCGTTTTAAAAGGGCATAATATTTTAACCCTTTAAATTCTTTGGTGCGCTTGTCATTATTGTGCGTTTTCCAAAAAACCTTTTCCTTTTCTCCCTGTATTCTGTTGTTGTTTTTGGGTTGTTGTTGTTTTTTGTTGTTTTAAAACCTATAATTCTCGGGTTTTCCTTTTTTGTAAAAAAATTCTTCCCTTCGTTTTGTGCCTTTTTTTTCCCTTACAAACCCCATCCCTTCCCAAAACCCCACTGTCCCAACTTCAAGTTGGACATCTAAATGTCAATCATTTATTTAAAAAGGTCCATGAAATCCCATCATTTTAAAAACCAGTCACCCCCCCCCGAAAAAGTATTTGGGCATAAGTGAAAAAAAGGGTTAGACCTCGCATAACAGAAACCTTTTTAGCTTTCCCTTTAATAAAAACATAAAAAACGAGGGCAAACAGTGATAACCCCAACAAACGGGCCCTTCCCGTTTTCATTATAAATAAATTTTGCCAACATTACCCGACGCAGAACTGATCTTGAAACTGTTTACTGTCAAATGTATCTGGATTGAAAAAAAAAACCCCAAAAACCCCGGGCATTACAAAACGGACATTTTTTATAAACCCATCTTCCACATACGAATGGTTGACAACTTTGTAAAAATTTGATGGTTTGGATCTGCACAACAATTAAAAAATACTACTTTTTAAGGGGACTTCAATATTAAAATTTTGGTTAAAAAAATAAAACCAGTTTTTGGACAAGTACACAAATCACTTCATGCACCCCCAAAAGTTATTTAAAAACCCCCAAACCCAAGAATAACAAAAACAACTGGGGAACACTTATTGATCATGTAAACACTAACAACAAATCCGAAATACTAGATTTTCAGTTAAATTCTGGTTTTAAAGTGATCACTGTCCAGTCTTCTGCACGTGGCCCTTAAGGCCCCCAAAACCACCACCCATGGGGTCACAGGGACCATCCAAAATACCCCCTCTTTCAAAAATTTTAATGAAGCAGCTTTCCTCTGTGACTTAAACCCTTTTCCCCATTTCACTTAACTTATAATTACTCGGGCGTCGATGATCACTGCCCTTCTGGTACCAAACATTCCTCACCATAAAAAAAAATTTAAAAAAACACGCGGCCGTTTCCCCAATTCCAAAAACAGTTAAGGCCCAAATTTTTCCGGCAGAAAAAACCCGGTTTAAAAACCCCAAAGGCTCCAGAAAAGGATAGGGTGCCAAAAACCCCAAGGGCCCCCGGGGGGAAAAAATTTTTTGGAACCAATACAAAAACTTAAGAAATTTTTTCCCCCGGGGAAATTTTTAAAAAAAACCCCTTTTTCTTTTTTTAAAAGTTTCCCATTAAAAATTCCACGGGAATTTGGGGGGCAAAAAATATTTACGCCCAAAATTCCCAAATTTTAAAGAAACAAAAAAAATTTAATTCCCATTTTTTCATTTAAAAAATTTCCCCTTTTTGCTGTCAGAATAGGGTTTTCCCCCATCCCCCCCCCCCCCCAAAACCCCCCCTTTTCCCCATCTTTTCACATAGCCCCAATTAAAAAAATAAAAAATCCATGGGTTGATAACATCCCCGCTTTTTCTTTCAAACTCGTTTTTAAAACCCCTTACTTTTTTGGTCTCTTAAAACCCATATTAATCAAACCTTTGAAACTAATTTTTTTCCCCGGGCTTTCAAAAACGCCAAAGAAAATCCCCCTTCCAAAATCAAATTTTTTTGTCGGATCCAAAAAAATTTCCCAGACCTATTTTCCTTTACTATCGATTCTAAACCAAACCCCTTGAAAGACACATACACAAACACGTAATTTTCAGTTCATGGAGAAAAAAAAAATTTCACCCACTCCTCTGGATTCCGTTTTAAAAAAAATTTCCCGCCACACAGGGAAATTTCACGAATGTGGACTCATGGCTTTTTAAAAATTGAACCAATCCCCAAATAACAGGGTTTTTTCTTTCTTGACTTCAAAAAGGCGTTTGATCTTGTTGATCATTCCATTTTCTAAAGAAACAATCTCCTACTTTAAACCAAAACCCCGACAAACTCATTATTCCAACATACTTGAACGATAGGACTCAGTATGTGGCGCTTAAGGGAAAACCCCCACTTCAGACTTTGTCAAACATGAAGTCCCACAGGGCTCTGTACTAGGCCCCCTACTATTCTGCATTTCAACAATGAATTTTCCCCTTTTCCGTAACAGAAGAAAAGGTCACCAAATGAATTTTTTTGCGGGTGACTCGTCGCCCCCAAAAAGAAAGGTAGGTTACAGACAATAGAAATTTTTTTTTCCAGGGAAAATCCCAAACGCTGTCAGAAAGGGGTAATTCAAACCCCAATGGTCATACCCCAGCCAAAAACCAAAACTTGATTTTCGCTACCCGCCAAAAAACACCGTTACTCCTCTTTCCCAAAAAATTCAGGGTTTAATGGGAAAAAATATCGAGCAGGTTAAAGAGCATCGTGTTTTAGGGTTAACGAAAAGATAAAGAAGAAATGGCAATTCTCATCTAAATTAAAGTTTTTCCAAAAAAAAAATAGTCCCCAAAAAACCTTTTCCTGTATCTCAATTTAAAACGCTAAAGTCAACATAAAGTGCCCTTTAAAATTTTCTTCAATTTCCCCACATAAGGCACGTATCAATTACGCTTCAAAAAGTGTGGGGCGGCAGTAGTGACGTCCACAAAAAAAGGCTGAAATTTTTTCCCCTAGAAAGGCAGCAAAGCAAATCCTTCCCGCTGTACTCTAACCCAAAAGACGAAAAACTAAAAAAGGGTGAAAATACTTCCTCTGAAAAGGCAATTGGAAATTTTAAAAGGCATCACTTTATGTTACAAATTTTACGTACTATGCCATTTATATCAATGCCCTTTTTTTTCAAGATCGAAAAGCTTTTCTGGGTCGACGAAAAATTTCCTTTTCCCCACCCACGGGTTTTTATCTATACAAAAAAAAGCCCCAGCTTTCTCTGGACCATATGTCTGGAAATCAAATTCACCGAATCTACAAAACATGAATACTTTAAAAAAATTTTCAAGGAACAATTTTCCCTAAACATTTTTGTCCCCCCCCCCCATTTGTTTTTAAAATTTCTGATTACAATGATTAGCGTCCACTCCCCTAAGTCTTCGGGGAACCCCTTAATTTTAACAAATCGTCTAAACATAAAACTTACTCCCTTAAAAAACGCTCATTTCCCCCCTCCCACTCTGTTACCATCCCTTTTCTCCTCCCCCTACCCACCATTCTCTCTTCCCACCCCCCCGACCTTTTCTCTCTCTCTCTCTCTCTGTAGTTTTTTTTTGTTTGTTTGCCCTTGGGAAGTTTTCCCTTTTTTTTTACCATCCCCCCTTTTCATTAAAAGGGTTTTATGAGTAGTTTGGGTTATCATTGTAGAATTGATTTTTCTTTTTGCTATGTTTAATTTTTCTGTAGAAAGATAAAGGCTGAAATAAGGGAAGCATGACAAGGACAGATTGGGAAGACTTGGCTTTGGCCCAAAATTTTTCATCCTTGGGTATTAAAGATCAATCAATCAATCTCCTTTTCCCCTCTCTCTCTCTCTCTCTCTCTCCCCTCTCTCTCTCCTAGGATACCCCACTATCCTTTACAACCCCGGGCCCCTCTGAACCTCTTCTCGTGGGGGCGATACCTTTCCCTAGACAATTGAATAGAACCCTTAAGATTCTCCCCCCAAATCCGCAAGTTACGCAACAATGTCCTTTTGGGAGATAAGTTTAAAAGCGTGATTGATTTTTTTGGTTTTAAATTTCCCCCGGGATTTCGCGTTTACGTGTTCCACGGGTGTTGTGTTTGGGTGTTGTGTGTGTGTGTGTGTTGTGTGTGTGTGTGTGTGTGTTGGGGTGGGGTGTGTGTGTGTGTGTGTGTGTGTGTGTGTGTGAGAGAAGAGGAGGGGAGGAAAAAGGAGAAGGAGGGGGAGAAGGGGGAGGGGGAGAGAGAGAAGGGGAGAGGGGAGAGAGAAGGGGAAGAGAAAAGAGACTACGCACACACGCCTGTACATACGCATTCCTGGGCACACCGCACACAAACCCCACACAATACATTTCCCCCCTCATGCACCCCTTAAAAGTACAGAGGGAAAACAAACCGTTTTAAGGAGGTTTTGATAGGTCAAGAACAGGAGGGACACAAACCCGTTTTAAGGAGGTATGAAAGGTGGATGGTGGGGCGAGGGGAGGTCCAAAACCCAGGGAAAAAAAATCATAAAATTATCCCCCTAAAATTATAAAATTGGGTAACAGGGGTATGTGGGAAAGTCAATTTCGGGTAATGTTGGGGGAAAACAATGGGTATCATGGGAAAAACGGAGACACCCCAAAACGTATAAAACCGCATTTTTTATATTATGGGGTTCCCAAATTCCCTTACAGCTACACCCCAAACCCTTTTTAAAATCTTTCCTTCTAACCCCAAAAAAACTTCGAATTTCTGATTTTAATCTTATTTTAAAGAAGAAACAAAAACCCAAAAAAAAAAAGGGTTTTAAGTAGTAGTTCCAGGCAATTTTAGTTTACTTATTTCAAGTTGCGCTTTTTGGGCTGGCCCTTATTAATAGGCCCATATGTATTCGGGCGAACAGAGAGAAATAATTATGACAATGATTATTTTATAAATTTTTGTCATTAGCTATTTAAAACCCCTTCGACCTTAAATTTGGCCCAAGTGACCTTTTTTAATTCTTTAAATTCGGGGGCCCTCACAAAACGAAAAAAACATGTCTTTCATCTTGGTCCAAAAGGAAAATTCATCTTTGAAATTTCTTTCGGTCTTTACCCCAAAAACCCTTTAAAGGTTTTAAATCCGCTTTTTCGGCAGTGTGTTAAAGTGTGGGTGTGTGTGTGGTGGGTGTGTGTGTTTCGTGCGTTTCGTGCTGCGTGCGTGCGTGCGGGGTGCGTGGGGTGCCCTGCGTGCGTGGTGTGTAAAGTGTGGGTGTTTTGTGTGTGGGGTGGTTTTGTGTGATGTGGTGTGTTTTGTGTGTTGCTGGCGAATCATAAAATCACAGATCGCAGAGCCCCTTGTTATTTTTGATGATGAAGATGTGATGATGATGATGTGTTTATGACGATTAAAATAAAATTTACAAAGGGCCAAAAGTGACTCATTTTAAAAAGGGGCCCCCACAGTTTTTTCCCCCCTAGGAAAGGGGTAATAAAAAGATCAATGAAAAGCTCACTCCTCTTGTAAAAAGTAAGCAGAAATGGGCCCCCTTTAAAAAAAAAAAGTTTCAAACCCCTAGGGGCAATAAAAATTTTCCAATGAAGATGTTTTTTTTGCCTTCAGTTAAAGTAAAGTGTCTTGGCCAGAAAAAGTGGGACCTACTTGAAAAAGGGTTTGTTTTCTTTTTTTTTGTTTTCCCCGAAAAGGGGCCCGAAAATAAATTGGGCTGGGGGCTAATTTGGAAAAACCCATGCGAGAAAGTTCAGATCTTTTGTGTGCTACATTTTTCAGCATGCCCTAACTTTCCCCTTTCTAGAAAAAACCCGGGGCCCGTCCCCGGGAAAGGAATTTTTCCCCAAAAGTAAGATTGAAACCATTTTGTTTCTAATTCTTTTTCCTCTGTGGTTCTGTTAAATCACAGACAAGGTAAAAAAATAGAATTGTTTTTCTTTTTTGTTTTTAAAAAGAATTCTAACATATTAAAAACGCCCCGAAAAAAACATCAAAGTAAATTTTATGTAAGTCCCTTGGGAGAAAGGGAAATTTTTAAAGACCCTGGTTAAAAAAGGTAAGAGGGGAAATCCCCCCTTAAAGGGCTAAAGGGGTTTGGGCCCGAGTCAATTTAAACCAAATGTTAACAAATTTGTACCCACTTATTGAAGTTGTAGCGGTTGTTTTTTCTATATCAGTAATTTTTGATAGAGGGCCCGATGTGTGTGTGGTGTGTGTGGGGGTGTGTGTGTGTGTGGTGTGTGTGTGTGTGTGGTGTGGGGTTTTTGTGCGTGCGCATCATGCATTTCTTTCATCACGTATGAGGCATCCACATATTTAGAAGAAAAATATCCAAATATTGACGGTGCTTTGAATGTTTATTTTTTTTTTCCCAACTTTTAAATTTGTTTGGGCTTTTTTCAAAAAAGCCCCTCCAAAACAAAAGATACTTTAATAAAAGTTTAGGGTTTTACATTTTGAACTGATTATATTTAGGCCTTAGGTTTCCTTAAAACGAGCGTAATGAAAGGGGAAAAAAATTTTGAATCACATTCCCGCATTTCTTCCCGCTTGTTTTTATTTTAAAATAGATAAAAGCTTTTGAAAAGAAATGGATTTTTTTTCAACCAAAAACTATGGGGGGAATTGGGGGGGGCAAATCCGGCTTTTTCCCTTTTCTTGAATTTCCTTGGGAAAAAACTGCAGTTAAAAAAAAGCCAAAAAGATTCCTGAAGCTCTGCATTAAGGCGTTATTAAATTTTGGGTTACTTGTGGAAATAAAATGGGTTTTCTTTGACTCGTTTGTAAATTATGATTTTTTGTGCCCCTTTGGAAACACTGCAATTTAAAACAAGACAACTGAAAGTATTGTTTTGCGATTTTGGCTTGTATTTTGCTTTTTGGGCCTATTTGTTTGTTTTCTGGGTTTTGACAATTTAAAGGAAAAATCATTTTCCCTTTTTAAGTTTTTGTTTATGAATGGTTGAGGGCCTTTGGTGTCTTTTTAAAAGGGTTATCGAACAAGCCCACATATTTTTTGGCCAAAAGACAAACAAAATTTGGGTTTTTTGGTTTTTTGACTAATTTTGGCGTTTTTAACCCGGGGGGGGTTGGGGGGGGGTTGGGGGGCCCCCCGGGGGGGGGGCCCAAAATTTTCCACCCCCCGGGCCATTTAAAACCCCCCAAATGATGCTAAAAATGGGCTTTTCCTTTTTTTTTAAGAAATTTTATATAGAAATCTTAAAATAAAATCTTATATAGAAAGGGTTTTTAAATAAAAAATAGCCATTTTATGGCTGAACTAATTAAAACTCTTTTGGGAAAATTTACAAAAAATTAAAACCCTTTGGGGAAGTGGAAAATTAGTTGGGGGGAGGGAGGGCTGCATTTTTAGGGGTTCCCAAAAATTTTCCCCCAAAATTTCCCCCCCTTTGTTTGCCCGAATTTCCTAGGGCCCACGATATTGAAAAGAAATCACATTTCCCCAGCACACACACACATACATACACCCCACCCAAAACACCACCCAAAACCCCACGGGGGCGCGCGCGCGCGCCGCGTTTTCAAAAAAGCATACACACACCACACAACCCCATCACACCACACACACCACAAAACACACACACACACACAATGGGAAAATTTTTCTTTCGTCGAAAACATTTTTTGATTAAAAAAAACACTTGCGACAATTTTTATTTTTTTATGGCAGGCGCATTTTTTCTGTGATATTTTGACGCCAAAAACCCCGGCGACGATTTTTCACTTTGGGAGAAAAAAAACCCTTGCGTGAAAAAATTAACGCGGGGCCAAAATGTCCCAGGAAATGTTAACTTAAAAACAGTAAATTTTACGTGAAAATGTGTCGCAAGCGACAGTATTCTGACTACAATATTTCACAGTGTCTGTCGCAAAAGCTGTCGCAAAATTCGAGCGACAGTTTTATGGACGCAAATATTTTAGGACATTTTTCGTGAAAAGTTGTCCGCGAAATTTTTTTCAGCAAATATTGTCGCTGCAACAATATTTCACGTGAAATGCTGTCGCTGCGATACAATTCACGGCGACAGTATTATATACGACACCGGCCTGAAACCCGGCCTATCGCATTTTCTCGTTGTTGGCTATTCAGATTTGGCATTCTTTCTTTCGTTTCTGGTTTCATTTTTCAATGAAGCCAAACCCCTTTTATTACCCTGCTATTGAGGTGTTGTGAGTATTGTATTCTGTGCTTTGCACGTGAATTTCCCGTCTGCAAATCCGTCGACAGTCGAAAGTTTACAGCGCTAGATTTTAGCCCACCAGCACGTGTTTATCGCACGGCATGCGCTGAACTTGTACACTGACATGGCAGAGGAGCGGGTGAATCAATCTGCTATTTGTCAGCATCATTCATGTTGGGAATATGTAAATTATTGCATCATATTCCAAAATATTATTTGTTGCGTTTCTCTTTTTGAACAGTATATAATATATATATATATATATATATATATATATATATATATATTATATATATATATATATATATATATATATATATATAACAGTTTAAAATAGGATTTAAATATGGATTAAAAACTACCCTTCAAACTTGTTTCGAGCAAGTGCTCTCCTCAGGGTATGTACAACATGGGCACGCCACCAGTGTTATATAGATTAGTGTGTGGGCGTGTGAGCTCTGCGCGTGTGGCACGTGGCCTGTTATTTTTTTCTTCTTGGGGGCACGTTCAGGGGGACGTGCCAGGGAATGGTGCATTGACAAAGATTTCCATTTGTGCCTGCAATTATTAATCAAATTTTTACTTTAGAGTTCAGGGATGCTAGATTGGGTTTACATAATATCAGCCACTTTTCTGTAGTACATAAGTTGCATTTTTTAGAAATGTTGTTGTATGGTGCTGCTCTTTTTATAATTTTCCATGATATGTTGTAATCTTTTTTCTTATCTTTAAGCTTCCAAATATATTTAATTAGTTCTGTTTGGTTTTTTATTTGACATTTTTGAAGGACTGTTTATGGTTTGCATATTGGTTTTAAAATGGTTTGCCGTGTTTCCCTTGTATGTTTCTTTATCACTGACTTTGTTACCATAGCTTGGTACAAATGTTGCAGTAGAGGACATTTGTTGTTCAGAGGGCACTGGTCTTTTTTTGTGCATTTACAAGATACCCTTTCGTCACCAGAGAACAGGAAAACCCCGATTCTGGCTCACGCGGTCCCCACCCGGTCTCCCCCGGGCTTGCCCGGGTCACCGGTCTAAAACCGAGCGACTCCAGAATCGGTGTTTTCCTGTTCTCTACCCTACAAACATACATACTGTGTAGGGTTATCTTTTTTTAAATTTACTAATTTACTAAACTTTTAGATTTTAGTTTTTGCTTAATCCTATTTTTTCCTGATCATTTTAAAATAACATCATTTTCCGCAAACATTCATCAAATGAGTCTCTGTCTTTCATGTAAAATAAAACTACAGTCTTTAACTGTTTCTCTAAAGTCTTTAAAACCGAATTATATTTTGGCATAAAATCCACACACTTACCCCGCATGTTTTCCCACTGAAAGCTAGTTTTGACAAAGTTTTTTCTTTTTTAAACTATGTCTTTTTCTGCGGGAACAGTCATCTTTTAATAAATAGTGTCTGCTTTCCCTTAAAAACACTTTATAAAAGTGTTTCTAAACATCATCAGTTTATTGCTGGGATCAACTAAAAATATGTCATCATCAGCCCATATTAAACCTTCTATCATGATATGCTTTGTTCCATTTAAGTGTTGGGCAGAAAATTACAATATAATCAAAATTATAACGATAAACTGTTTGTAACAGGTCGAGGATAAATATTGTTTTTCCACAACCAGTTTGCCCAAAAAATTAAGGGAACAATGAGGGGTTTTTGTCATAAAGTTTAATGCCCCATAGTTTTATAACAAAATTTTAATCTAATCCAGTTATTATTTTTATCATACTCTCCGTCAAACTTGTTCAGTAAAATTTAAAACCCTATGAGGCCTAAATGTGTAAGATTAATTCCAATTCAGTTCTGTAAGATTGTTTTATTTAAGTCAACATTGATTTTGTTGCTTGTTGTTATGATCTTAATATCCTCACCATTGTAAAGAACGACGATGGTAACGTTAAGACGTTTAACCGTCAAATTTTTGGCCAGCTATATTATTCCTTTTATAAGGACGTCACTAACCCCCACAACCCCATCCCTCTCCACATCTTTAAAGACAGAAATTTCAAAAAATCATTGTGAACGTGTCTCCTAATTTTCTGCTTGGAAAAAAACTGTAATTTTGTAGAAGCTTTTTTTAAAACCGTTTCTTTTCTGTGGAGGATTACTGTTTTTCCCATACGGTGTTATTTCAATTTCTTTCCGGCTATTGTCGTCTGGCATAAGACTTTCATGTAAAGGGCCAGAGTTGAATGCTTTTCTGAAACTTTTTTGACGGCTAAAAATGAAAATGGGCTTATGAATTCAAATTTTATTTCCCTTCTAAATATGGTTCTAAGTGCCATTTGAGGTCAGGTTTTCGAACTATTTTATATTCATACTGGCCAACTTTTTTTGCTTTAGATGCGCAGTTGTTTAGTTTAGGAAACTTTTGCTGTCGCCAACCTCTTTGCGTTTATAATCACCATCTTTAGTGTACTCAAAACCATACAAAGTCCCTATTTCACCGTTTGTTCAAGTCCGCAAGTCTGCAAGGTCTTTTAATTCTAAAGTTATACACCTTAAACAGGCGCTAATGTAACCCCCGGTTCTTCTGGCCAGCGACATTTTTAGTACAGTTATTTTTTTATTTCTAAAACAATGTGCAGGTTATCACATTTCACAATTTTCCCCCGTTTTGTCTTTGATTTTTATATTAAATGATCGACCCTCCCAAACTAATTTTTTTAAACTGTAAATTAGGGAATTGTATAATTTCATATCGCAATATGCAGCTTTCCCTGACGGAGAGCTCTTAAAACAGTTGGGGGCCCTTCCCATCATATAAGTTTTCATCAGTGCCCCAGCTCGTCCAAATGAACATAAAGTAATGAATGTAATGCAAGATCGAGAGGATTTTCTCCCCCATAAGTTGTTTTGTTTGGGTTGTAAACTCTAAATCTATAATTGTCAGCTGCAAAGCCTAACATTTTAGCTAGCTCTTTATCAAAATAGTAACCTCCTTCTTCTTCAGGCTTGAATGTTAACATTGTTTTTAGATTTGCATTGTTTTAAATTTGAGGTAATGTCAAAGTTACTCATTGCTTCTTTTAGTGAGCAAAAACCCCTAATAACCATCAGGTATTGTTAACTGGCTAACTTTGACCCCCGATTTGTCAATTTTTAGAAAACCCTTTTTATTATTCTTGGATTCACTTATATTTAAACCATACGACTTTTAAAAATTTCATGAAGTGCTACCGTTCTGGTTTCCCCAATTGTTATCAATAGCATGTTCTAAAAAAGAAGGGACGGTCTTGAGTTGTTATTGTTACAAACATTTTTTAAACGAAATAAAAAAGAGCGCATTCAAATATACTGATGCAAAATATTCTGTTGGGCCGCACTACAATCTTAAAAATATAACACTGATACTCTTGACATTTCTGTGACTCAGTCTGAACCTTTCAAGTAAAGGTGAGTACTCATTAAGCAGCTATCTTAACCCTCTATTAAAAAAGACTACATCCCAAAGTGTGGTTTAGTCATCCCAAAGCAGTTTTATCAGAACCCGTTAAACTTTTCTGTGTTTTGTGCATCAACTGGGTGTGGAGTGTTTGTATGCTGATCACTTAAATCATCTGATTCTTTGGTGAGGTCAGTGTACAGATTTCTTTTTATTACACCTTCAGACGTATTTTGACTGAACTGCAAGCGCATTGCCAAATGACAAACCGTTTAATCCATTCAGCAACAGAATAGACATGAAGGGTTTTGAAAGGATCTGTAACGAAATTTAATATTAATGTTAAGACAGACTTTAGACAAAAGTTGGATCTTAATCATGGTTTTAGGCACCCCTTATTTTTGGGGCGTGCACAGAAAGTATAACTATGACTGGAATCCCCTTTTTTTTTCACATCTTTCTCTTCAGGCACAACTGTTCACCTCGGGTCCTTTGAGCAAGAGCATAAAACAGCATGGACAACATTTATCTTAGACTCTTCTAAGGGCCTAACTAAAGCAGGAATAGAACGAAAACGACTCTGTTCGTACTTACGTTTGGTTTTTTGCTAGGTTCGCAAAACACAAACGAGATCAAGCATAACTGATCCTTCTACTGGCTTTGACGCCAAAAAACAATACTTGGCAAATTTAGAGGACGCCATTAATTCTACAGTTGATTTACCTTCAAATATAAAAAGGTACCAAAATGTTTTACAATACGCGAGATCGAAAGTAGACTTTGCTGTTTGGCACTGGTTTTTACATGCTGCCTTCTGACCTCAGACTCCAGGGTAGGCACCCAAAAAATAAACTACAATAATGAAATCCTTGTGGCAGGCAATGAACAGAAAGTCGGAAAAAAACGAAATAATTCTGAGCCGTAATATTGCAAGCAGTAAACAAACACCCAAGATAAGTCATCGAATCCCTGTGGCCCAAAGCCCGAAGGCCGTTGAGAAGTCAAAAAAATTTAATGACCATGAATATGAAAAGACAGCAAATTGTTCTTGGATTAACTGGTTTTAGGATTACTCGGTCTTTATTTTACTAAAAATTAACCCGACTATTAAGAGAAAATAATGTCCATAAGTGCTCGGCATAAAGCCAACTACTTTGCTTGGGAGTAGACAAAAGCCAGCTAACAACACCCCCCAATATACCTGGTTTAAAACGTTATGGCTTTATGGTAATTTTTTTAATAAACCGCAAGATGATCAAGCTGTTTTTTTTCCCCTGATTTATCAGGCGGAGGCGATGGCGGGGAGGCACTAGACTTTGGCCACCGCCACCTGTAAAAAGCCAAACACCAGTGTACTTATTGCAAAACTAAGGCCGTTATAACGCTTGTAATGTGACTCTTGCTCTCTAAACAGTGTTCTTATTCTTTCTGCTAGCGTTGTGTCTTCTATAAAATTCTTTGGTTTGTTTTCTTTTTCTGCTCACTTGAGTTCGTAATTGTTCTCGGTTAGTAGACAACACTTCTAGGCTTGCTGATCTCTCTTGTTCAAGATCTTTTTAATCTTTGGGTATTCTTTCTTTAATATCAGGCCCAAGTTTGGCGTCTCAGCCTCAAAGAGTTTTTCTTTTTCTTTTTTTTTATGTCATCTGTTCACCTAGTTTTGTAAATTGTTTGTTAATTCGC
>JAFLJL010009334.1:0-13334 GCA_018398815.1 Conus ventricosus
CCAATAGGTAGAGGAGACATGTAAGGCGCAAGGGAGAGTTTGCTGGACGGGGTCGTTCAGAAGAAGCAATATGACAGGAAGGTGAGGAAGCAATTCCTAAAGGTGGGAGATCAAGCCCTGTTACTGCTTCCCACGGATCACAACAAGCTGCTGATGCTTTGGGAAAAGGACCATTCACCATCAGTGAAAAGGTAGATCAGGACTACCGAATCGATGTGAATGGGAAATCAAAATTTTTCCCATGCAAATTTGCTCGCAAATATATTCAGCGTGAGACTCAGCACATAGGCGCCAGCAGAAAATCATTGATGGGGTTTGAAGGGAAAACCCAGCGGGAAGAAGGGGAGATTTTGTTGCCTGAGTTCCCAGGAGAAGGTCATACAGGGATGTGTCACTGTATGAAGGGCTAGACAGTAGGAGACAGGGGGAAAATTTAGGGGCTCCTAGAACAGTTTAGGGTGCCCCTGACTGATAAAACCAGGCAGGACAACTCTAGAGACATGTCGGTGGAGTTAACATCGCAAAAACCCGTACATGTGAAAGCCTACCGACCCCATATGCCACCAAGCAAGTGATCGAGGAGGAGGTAGAAAAGGGATGTTTGGACCTTGGGGTGATTGAACCGTCCAAATCATCGTATAGTGCACCCGTCGTCTTAGTGAGGAAAAGTCAGGTGAGCATCGTTTTCTGTGTTGACTATAGACGTCTGAACAGTGTCACCAAGGTTTCGATGCAGAGGTCATACCGAAATGGAAGACCTGTTCGCTCAGATCGCCACAAGCAAGAGCCAGTATTTCCCCCAGGATAGATCTGAGCAAGGGTTACTGGCAAATAGCCTTGAGTGAGGACTCAAAGAATCACAGCTTTTTCTCCACTCCTAGGGGGCTTTATACCAGTGGCGAGTACTCCCTTTTGGGATGGTCAACGCACCTGCAGTCTTCTCTCGGATGATGAGGAAGTTATTTTACGGGATTGGAAGGCCCTTGTGAATTTCATGGGATGAAATTTTGATAGCAAACCGAGACATGGGAGGACATATGAGGCAGCTAGGAGCGTTTTAGAGAGGTTGAGACAAGCCAAACTCACAGCCAGACCAACAAAGTGCCAGGTTGGTTTTCCCAAACCTGGAGTTCCTAGGTTTTGTTGTCGGAGGCGACAAAAGCAGCAGAAAGGGGAAAGGTTGGAGAAGATGATGAATTCAGGAGACCAAAGACCAAAACAGAGTCAGGGGGGTCTGCTAGGTTTTTTTGGGTTCTATAGGGAGTTTGTTCCAAATTTCGCAAACAATCACGAGTCCTCTCAGTGATTTGGTCAAGGCAGGGAACCCGGCAGTGGTTCGAGTGGTCAGACGCGCAGAGCAAGCACTGCAGACGGTGTTGGAAAGACTAGGTTCCCGTCCCATCTTGAAGCTACCTGATATTTTCTAAACCATTTTTTTGCGTACAGATGCATCAGGTGGTGGATGGGTGCGGTTTTGGGTTGCAGGAGCATGAAGGGGTCGGGTTCCCTGTGAGGTATGCTAGCAGGAAGTTGACAAATTTGTGAAGAAGGGTACGCAACTGTAGAGAAGGAGTGTTTAGCTGTCATGTGGGCCGTGCAGAAATTCCACAAATACTTGTATGGGAAAGATTTTCGTGATAGAGACTGATCATCAACCACTCAAATTCCTGCAGGAGGCGCAGCTGAAAAAAACAGCAGGTTCTGCTTTGGGGCAATGGCACTGCAGCCCTACAGGTACCGAGTGCAGTACATTCCAGGTCGACAGAATGTCGGAGCTGACTATTTAGTGGGCGTAGTTAGCAAGCTGCAACTCAGGGAAGTCAGTCATATCCGGGGTGCTTTGTTGATAATATGTGTTGATTACAGTTATGTTGATTGGATATGGGTTCATTCCCATTGGGTATGGTTCATATTTTTTGTGTGAGAAACTGTTCATATTTTCGTTTGTGAGACTTGTTTCATGTGAATGTAGTTATGCATGGAGCAGACAGTCCGCTTGTGTAGTGATGCATTATTAGCAATAAGTGAGGATGGAGATTCTCAGTGAAGTGTCATGGATCGTTGATCAATATATATGTGCTTTTCATAAGAATTGTGGAAGAAAGAAATGCAAATCCCGCAGTAGGGGAATTGCCATAAGTGCGCACAGAGGTTGTTATAAAATATTGAAATAACGCAAAGCGCACGTCAGTGATAACTCAGTGGAGTGGTATTCACTAATGAATAATTTTATAATTTATAAACCGTTGTTGTAAAAGTATTTTCAAACTTGCACGTGTAGCTGTGTGTCAGCAAATTCGGTTGTTGTCTTTTTAGTAACCGTTGTTTTGAGACAATGCGTGCATAGTCTTTTGCAAGGGGGACAATTGTCACGGTCAAAAATAAACACACCCAAATTCCTGGTCAGTCGCCCGGCCACTTCACTGGACATAAGTCCAACGCAACAATCTTGGCGCCAAGCAGACGGCTCCATGCGTCGCATCAGCCAATTAGCACAGCGAGAGACAGCAGACCATCTGAAGTGCTGGACCGACAGGTCTCGATAAGGTTCGGGTCAGACGTCCTAGGTGCCTACCCAGACTCATCTAGCCATTTACAAGTGACCAGTGCCCTACAAGTTAAGCCACATGGCGCCAGTTAAGTGGGAAGGGGGGAAGGTATACTGGTGGGGAGAAATCTAGCTAATCAAGTTAAATGACCAATTGACCACCACAGGATAGTAAGGCGTGTAGGCTGACTGTCATGATTGTATATCCAATGGAATTAGAGGAATTAAATTCGGGTTAACGAGCGGTAAAAATACGACTAATGGTAATCGCCCTTTTTTGACAGATCGGAACGGGATAAGAAGGATGTGAAGTGAGAGAACGGAGAACGAGAGGAGAACGAACAAGAGGGAGAGAGAGAGAGGGAAGAGGTTTCTGGTGTAGTCTGCTTGAGAGAGAACAGAGAGAAGGAGGGAGTAAGAAGAGCAACCAAGTTGAGAGATACATGAGATAGTCCTGCAAGGAAGGACAAAGGGAGAGATGTGGAGAGAGAGAAGTTGCTAAACTAATGAAGAGAAAAGAAGGAAAAGAAAAGAAAAGAAAAGCAACCATGTCCATTTAAGAAGCAGACTAGGAGAGAGAGAGAGAGATTGCAAATGCGTTTATGCAGGAAGAAAGAAGAAGAGAACAGATTCGATGTTGATAGTCCCTGTTCCCTCTGAACCGGGGGTTTCGACCTCATACCTGGCAGCGTCACTTGTCAAGCAGAACCACAGACCAACCCAGTGCCAGCAGTCTAAGCCTGACCAGTGCAAGCAACCACCAACCAATAGCCAGCAGTTGTGTCGTGTTGTGAAAGTGACGAGTGAAAAGAAAAAAAAAAGGAAAGAAAAAGACAGTGATTCGTGAAACGTTAAGATCACCTGGCCATGTAAAGTAGAAATTCTATTTATCCCGGGATAGTTAATGATGTTTTAGATAAATGATTTTTGTGAAGTTCAGGAAAGAGATATGGTTTTATTTTGTTTGATTCCATAGGCATTGATGTTTCGGTCTATGAATCATGTGTGTAAAGTTTATAGACTTTAACTAGTAGGTTTGATTGACGAATGCATGATATATGAGAATGAGATTGTAAGCAAGCTTGGAGTGTGTTTGGGCTGTGCGCTAGTCCTTCTCCACTGACAATCACCCGAGGTTGACAATATACATATATACACACCCAGACATGCAACACACTCGCGCGCGCTCTCGCTCTTACACAACGTAATAGATCATCACGTTACAACACAGACCACACCGATACACACCCACACACACACACCCAGACACCCACACACGACACACACACACACACACACTGCACACACACACACACACACAAACACACACACACACACAAACACACACACACACACACACACACACGCTCTCTCTCTCTCGTCTCTCTCTCTCGCTCTCTCTCTCTCTCTCTCCTCTCTCCTCTCTCTCTCAAATGCACGCACGCACGCATACACGCATCACACACACACAACACACCACACACACACACACACACACCACACACACACACCCACACCACACACCCCACACACACACACACAACCCACACACACACATACACAACACGACCACGCACGGAAAAAAAAACCACGCACGCAACGCACGCACCTTCCACAACACATGCATTTGTTCCTATGATCTTTATTGCAGCCTATGTTTTCATCTCATAATAACTTTTTCAATACCCCATCGATCTCTACTATATTTAATGGATATCCAGATCACTGTTGTATGGAAGATAAACTTTGTATGTGCGTCCCTGTGTTGATGGTTTTGATTTCCTCATTTTTGACGTGCAGACAACGCGTCCTCTCACTGGAAGGCGGGGGGTCTATATCTTCTTTTTTTTTCCTTTTTTTTGGTTTCTGATTTCGTTAAGCAGCAGGCCCAGTGGTTTTCTAAAATCCTGACACAGTTTTGAAACGGTTATGATGTTTGTCAGCTCCGTTTTTGTAAACAGAACTGTTGTAAATAAGTGTACCATGCAGCCAAATCAGCTGCCAACGTATCTGACTGGTAAGAAAAGTTAAACCTGATGATAGTGATTTTCCTCAGACTGCTAATTTGACAACAAGCAAAATACATCATAGTAGTAGGCACATGAAGGATCATAGGCACACACACACACACAGACACAACCAATGTAACTCATACACAAATTTAAACTCTCTCTCTCTCCCTCCCTCTCTCTCTCTCTCTCTCTCTCTCTCTCACTCTCTCTCTTTGCTCTCTTCATCCTGCTCCTCTCATCTCTCTCTCTCTCTCTCTCTCGATCTCTCTCTCCTCTTTCTCTCTCTCTCTCATTGATTATCAGTGACAGAATCAAACGAGCTGGGGACTGGGTGCTCGCATGTCATCCACAAATTATCTTTTAAAGGTCTTTTTTAATGTATATTCCAATTAGAGGATCGGAACAACTCGTCAGCTTATGTATTCTGGCGTCTAACGCTTGTCGGGAGGGGTGGCAGATTGTTTTACGCCCAGAGTGGGTGAAATTATAAAGGTGCAGTGACACAGGCCTTTTAGTCTCTCATGGAAGAAAAATGTAGTTATGAAATTCCGGAATGCACTTTCTATACCAGCCTGTCCAGTGACAGAGAAAATGTTAAAGCCCGTTTATTAGTCTTCAATTAACCAGACCCTGCTTCATGACGACCCACCCCACCTGCACCCGAATCATTACAACATTCACAGGTGTCAGACTGTATGTCACCTTGTTACAGGCAACATGTCACCGTTCATCTTTGTCAGCTTGGCAGTTTCACTAGTTACAACAGCAATATTCTTTTCAGAGACAGAGAGACAAAGACAGACGGCAGTCAGGCAACACACACACACACACACACCACACACACCCACACGTAGGCACACACACAACACACACACAACACACACACACACACGCGCGCGCCGGCGGCGCGCGCGCGCACAAGCACACCCACACACGGGAGGAGAGAGAGAGAGAGAGAGAAGAGAGAGAGCGACAATACAAGACAATGACAAAGACAATGACAATGACAATTTATGAGTAAACAAGATGTTTCATTTCAAGGGGATCAAACACCAAAATCTATTCAATTTGTAATAGTCCAACGATAAGGTGATATTGTTCTCTCTCTCACTCTCTCTCTCTCTCTCTCCTCTCTCTCTCTCTCTCTCTCTCCTCGATCTTCTCCTCCTCTCTCCTCTCTCTCTCCTCGTCTCTCTCTCTCTCTCTCTCTCCTCGCTTCTCTCTCGCATCTCTCTCTCTCCTCACTCTCATCACTACTCTCTCCTCCTCTCTCTCTCTCAGAGAGAGAGAGAGAGAGAGAGAGAGAGAGAGAGAGAGAAGAGAGAGAGGAGAGAGAGAGAGTGATATCAAGTACTTGGACCACAAACCATCACAGGCTGAAAATACAGTTGAGCAGATTAAATTTTAATCGGCACCAATATCTAATCTTCTGCTAACCCAATTAATCAGCCTGGATCAGTGGATAGGGTAATAAGTTCAGTTTCATGTGGATTGCAACCATCCCACACTGCTTTGTGTATGAGTCCACTAAATATCGCGCTCAAACTCAAATTCTTCAAAGGTTGATATAATATGATAGCCTTCAGTCGACCTGAGAAGGATTCATTAACAAGAGCACGGTGGTTTTTCCTGAGGTATTTTAGCACAAACATCCGCTCACACACACACTCACACACAACGTACACTCACACACACACACACACACACACACACACACACACAACACATCACACACACAACACACACACACACACACCACACAACACAAACACACAAACGCACGACAACGCACACACACACACACACACAACACAACACACTCAACACACACACACACACACACACACACACACACCCACAACACACACACACACACCGCGCACGCATGCACGGCATCTGCACTCACGCACGCCGCACGGCACGCACGCAACGCACACACACACACACACACACACACACCACACACACAAATAATAAACTCAGATATAGAGACCAGAGGGCGGAAGGGCGGGAATGAGAGATCACGCGTAACATGATCCAGCTACTGTAGATCCTATCACATGTAGATCAGTATACAATGACATTGCAGACCGTGTCAAAAGATCCATGGTATGATCAATATGAACGGGCCGATTTTTGAAAAGGCCACTGATCTTATCCTGGGAAATTGGCGAACCTACTGTGTGTGTGTTTTGGACTATTTGGAAACAGTATATAAATTCTTATCATGCTTCGTCTTCAGCATCGACTTCTAGTGTTTTCCTTCCAAGTCTGGCCTGGTCTGACCAGCTGCTGTTAACACTAACTCCCCTTACTGGATTTCTCCACAATCAATTCGGTGTGCCATTTTTTGAAACACTTGGTTCCTGGCCGTGTAAACTGTGGCGGATGATGGTACACACGACATCAGCTTTATCTCCATGGATGCTTGTGGCGCTCACCATGTTAAGAGCAGCTTCTGTTGTGTGGCCACTTCGTGTCAATGCTGTGTGGACGAAGGGAAGTCACGTGCTACTGCTGGTATAATGACTGTTGTTATCATTCTGAGCTACTGTCATATTCTCTATGGATATGATATAGAATCTGGCGGCTGGGAGTGCCGTAAGGATGCTGTATCGGAAATGTACGATTGGTTTCACGGCGTGGTCTGGATTTGGATAGACATGCTTCTATCTTGTTTTGTGCCTTTCATGTTGTTGTTGGTCAGCAACAGTGCTCTTCTCTGGACACTGGTCAGATCTCGTTTTCCTGTGCAACAAGCCGCCCAGGATTCCAGACAGAAGAAAGTGACTTCATTGACTGTCACCTTGATTGCTACAAGTGTTGCCTTTTTCCTGCTGACAGCACCGAGTGTGATACAAAACTTCATAAGTTTATACATTGACTGTGATGACCCGATTCAGGCTGGACAATATAATGTGCTCTATGCATCCACCAATATCCTGTGGTACTACAATAGCGCCATCAACTTCTACTTCTATTGCCTAACGGGTAATAAGTTCAGAGCAGTTTTAATACGCATGATTTTAGATGTTAGGGCTTTTCTATGTCATTACAAGATGCAAAACATTAAACGTACTCCCAGTTTATCTTGAATACGCGTGAGATATTCCACAAAGAGGAAAAACCGTTTCGGGCCGTTATAGCCGTTAGTAGCGACTATTCTGGTAAACATCAGGCATCCTCCGTTACCCATAGTGAACATACCTACAAATTTTCAGAAAGATCGGCCAAGTTCTTTCTGAGATATTCCATAAAGAAGAAAAAGAGTTGTGGGCCGTTATAGCTGTTAGCAACGGCTATAGCGGTAAAATGAAACATCGCGCATCATCCGTGACCCATATGAACATACATACACATTTTCAGAATGATCGGCCCGGTAGTTTTGTCCGGAGCGAGTGGAACACACTTTGACCACGGACGGACGGACGGACGGACAGACAGACAGACAGACAGACAGACACACACACACACACACACACACACACACACACACACACACCATACACACACACACACACAGAGAGAGAAGAGAGAGAGAGAGAGAGAGAGAGAGAGAGAGAGAGAGAGAGAGAGAGAGAGAGAGAGAGAGAAAAGAGAGAGCATTTCTTCTATCCCATTCTAAAGTACTCCCTGTTCTCTATGAACTGGGAGTACAAAAATCTCAACTGAACACAAACCATTCCTATTAATGACACTTCTGTCATTCAGTGCTTGTTTTGCCGTAAATGCCATAATGTAACAGATCGTGTGAGTGATGAATTTAAGCTCTCTCTCTCTCCTCTCTCTCTCTCTCTCTCTCTCTCTCTCTCCTCTCTCTCTCCTCTCTCTCTCTCTCTCTCTCTCTCTCTCTCTCTCTCTTTCAAAGAATAAAGATGAAACCACTTATTGACAAATGGTCAATGTCACAGTCTGGTTTCCAGTTCAGGATACTTTTCTCTAAGCTCTATCATCAACACTCTCTCTAATCACAGGACACATCTAAACTGGTGGAGCTTGAAAATGCACTTCCAGCAGGACACGTTCTCTTTTCGTGCACTGATGCGTGAAGAGTGGCCATTAAAGTTAGGCTTTGTCCTCCTCTGGATTTGCTAGCAGAACGATGAAAAATAGGAAGCTGTGGTTATTGTCTGCATTTTCACTGTACTTCTCTTTCTCTTTCTTTCTTTCAGTCTCAGCATGCGTGCTGTGTTAGTTTGCATACTCCATGAAGAAAGGTCCACCTGATGTCCATTTATAAAATTCTTCATCCAGTGTCTTATTTGCAATGCCCAGTGAAATGGTTTCCCATCACAGAAATGTTGCATGCACAGCAAAAGCATAAGCTGTGTAGATCCGGTATCCACAAACATTCAGTGAGAATACAGGCGCTGACAGAACAGATGGCAAAAGTAAAATTAACCGACTTCCAAAACTTACCAACTACGGAAGAGTAGGGTGGTCTGTGGGAAATCTAGCATCCTTTGTGATGAGATGAGGCAGACAGACGGAATAACCTAGTACCACTGCCTGTCTTGTACTTCACATGGGTCAGTGTTACACTGAGGGGTGCTCATGACTCTTGTGTTGACCATTTTGTTTGTTTTTACTTGCGTCTTTTTTTTTGGAGGAGGGTGGGGTGGGGCTGGGGTGGGGGGGGGGGGGATTGTTAACTACTTCGTTTCCTTTCTTTTGAAGGGAGAAAGACGTGTTCCCAGAACACGCTACTGGTGAAGCACTACGCGCCTCAACTAGACACTACGACTTGTTGGTTACTTCCTAACACCTGTCCTCCACTCCCCCTTCTAAAACGCAAACAGCGACCTGCTGCATTCTACAAAACGTGCCTGCGTTTCTTTGTCACTCGCTCTAAGTTGTTGTTTTGTTTTTGTTGTTTTTAAGCTGCGCAAAAGATGTCTGCCTTGAACGTGAATGTCAACCCTTGAAGAGCATGTGTGGTGGCTGGGTATTATCACAGAGTGATATACATAGGAGCTACAACACACACACACACACACACACACACACACACACACACACACACACACACACACACACGCACACACACACTCACAGAGAGAGAGAGAGAGAGGAGAGAGAGAGAGAGAGAGAGAGAGAGAGAGAGAGAGAGAGAGAGAAAGAGAGAGAGACAGAGAGAGAGACTGAGAGACATTCTGAGCCTCTCCAGTGCCATCCCCTCCTTCCCGAGCGGTACATCCGGTCATTACCTACCCGGATGCATTGACATGCTAGGTCCCCTCTCCTGCCCCCCCCCCCCCCCCCCCCACCCCCCCCCCACCACATACACATCACATTACCACGCCCCTCCCCCTTCCCCCATCCCCAAAGCAGTCAGTAATGAAAACCAGACCCTCGATAATGTCCAGTGCCTGACGTTCTCTGACTGTGTCAAAGACGTGCACGCTACACAGTTATTCAATTCAGACTCGGGCAAAAGCTATATAAACTAAATTATAAAGATATCAACTTCCTGGAGCTCCCCCCCCCCCCCCCCCAACCCCCCAGCATCTGAACAGTTTGTGCACTGGGCCTCAGCGACATTCTGCTTGTTACAAGGTAATTGTGACTCCATATTTTTTTTGTTGTTCTTAGAAAACTAGGACTTAGTCTAGGTGCGTCAACATAGAATTGGGCTTGGCTAACGGTACTCTCTCTAGCGCAGAAGAGAGAAAATAAATAAATGCAAATTCAGTTGGACTCTGGTGTTTCGTCTGCCTCTACTCACTATCTACCTGACTGTCTGAAACACTCCTGTAGCCTTCTCTATATCCCCAGACACACGTGAGCATATGTCTAGTTCAGTGACAGTATGATAACATTGACACAAAAGCTGAACTCAGCTGGAGGTGTACAGATGTATATGTGAAGAGGTTTGGGCTATATGGTACAGACTTTAGTGGCATCTGTTTGGAGGAAAATATAAGTAGTCAGGTTTCATCCCTTACTTTTATTTTCTCTGTATACCTGTATACGTTGAAAATATCTTATCTGGCTATCTGTCTGTCTGCCTGTCTGTCTGTCTGTTTGTCTGTCTAGCCATCTGTCTACTGACAGTTTAGTTTCTATCTCCAGTTCTTATTATTCTGATTTTTCTGATTTTTTGTTCGCACATTTGATCCTTTCTGGTCTTGGGACTGTCAGTGAGGCACTGACTGATGACGTCATCAGAAGAAAGCTGTGTGCCCGTGATCAGCTCACCGTTGTCATTTAGTAACAGTGTCCACTGGGTTGACATGGTTCACACAGAGCATTACTTTGTTGTTGACCAACATGGATTAATGATGCATATAAAGGGACCATCAAAGAAACTAATTCAACAGCCAATCAGCATGCCGGTTTTGTGCTATGCAAGTGAAGCAGAATACGTCACACACACACACACACACACACACACACACACACACACACACACACACACACACACACACACACACACACACACACACCACAACACACACACACACTCATATGAGACGTGAAATCCACAGTTCTTTGTTTATTATTTCACATGTAGCTTAACATCGTGCAAAAAGAAATTGTCCCCTTGATCAGGAAAAAACCTGATTAGACCACTACAAAGGGTTTGCTAATAATTCAAATATCAATCATTTCGTATGGAGATCTTTATGCTTCAGGTTTAGATATGCGGCGTACTGTTCAATCTTGAATTAAAATTTCGGATTAAAACAAAATCCATCTACATGAGGGAGGCTGCCTCCTAGCTGATGTGCATACAATGTTCTTCCAAAAGAAAAGAAAAGAAATGATGCACCCGAAAACTGGAGTGGGACCAGAGAGGTACTGTCGTCAACTGCCGGACTAACCAGCTGGGAGCAATCCTGCACCACCCTTGGAAGCCGTGCTGTGTTCATACAGGGTGAACACACGCTCATGGCGTTCTGCTAAGAAGTAAAGTACATTTTGTTTCCAAAAGGATAAAGGAAAAGGAAAGAAATTCAATAGTGAATGTAGCATCAAATCGTACAAGAACATGGGCTTGGGGCGTTGGTACATTTCACTGGTATTAATTCGTGAACATGTCTCAGAAACACTGAGCATATGTACACTTCCAAAATATATGGGTCAATACTGTCTATATCTAGTCAACAAAAGCTACGTTTACAATTATTAAGAACTCAAATGTCTTTTAAATTTATATTTTATCCTAATCATTTTGGTAATATTCTACACTGAAACCATTCAAGCTTTATGTCTGTTGTCTAATGACACAGGAATCATGACTCCCAGTCGTGAGCTTGTGGCAGTGCTAAATCCTGTTCATCGCAGCAGGAAGCTCTTAAGTTATCACCAGTAGATAACGTAGTACCAAATTATAATTATATTCTGAGAGAGAGAGAGAGGGGAGGGGGAGAGAGAGAGAGAGAGAGAGAGAGAGAGAGAGAGAGAGAGAGAGAGAGAGAGAGAGAGGCGAACGAACGAACGATATTTAATGCTAATAAGCTGTTAAACCATTTAGCAAATCAGTGCGATGTACAATGGAAAAAAAAAATGCGACTCGATTCCATTGACATGGAAACCACAGCAATTTCTTTTTCTTTTGCTTTACATGACAAAAAACGCAAACGACAAAATGTCACTAGTATGCATTCCCTGTCAGTTCTGTAGATGATGGTCAGCCCAGGTAAAACTTCATCAATCCGTGGAGAGCGTGCAGCCGCCGCAAAGCACGTGCTTGGGTCTCTGCGTGTTCTGTGTTGCAAGTGCGTCTTCCTTTCCGAAGACTGGCCAGTTTGACACATTCCTCAGACGACATGTTTCTTTCTTCCAGATTTACGATCCAGAACAAGCAATCGTCCGAGTGCGGATCGCAGGAATATTCCAAAACAATATCATCAGATTCACACAGCAGCACATCCTTATTGTCCATTCAATGAAGCACATCCTTCCAGAATTCTTTATTTCTATGCGGATCACGCAACCGTCTCTGCATTTGTCGATCAGTCAGAGTAGCAACATAATCCATACTACCCCAGTGTCAAAACCGGTGTTACACCCCAGATTGCCCCTCATCCCAGAATGCCCCCCCCCCCTCCCCCGGGGGACGTTTCAGTATCCCAGAATGCCCCCCGGGGGATGTTTCAGTATCCCAGAATGTCCCCCGGGGGACATGTTGGGTATGCTGACACATTCCCCTGAAGGGCAATCTAAAATGACTCTCCCCCCCCCCCTATCTGTTATGCCCCCATGACGACAAATATATTTTAATCCCAGAATGCCCCGCACCCCAACTCTCTCTCTCTCTCTCTCTCTCTCTCTCTCTCTCTCGCAATACAATTTATGGCGTGCGTGCGTGCATGCGTGCATGCGTGCAAGCTTGTGCCCTTTCTAGTGTATGTGTGTGTTTGTGAGCATGTGTGTGTCCAAGCGTGAGGGTGAGATTTGTGGCGTGCGTTTATGTGTGTGAGTGAGACAGACAAGACAGAAAGCGAGACAGACGGACACAGAAAGAGAGACAGACAGACAGAGACATCGAGACAGACAGATAGAGAGACATACAGACAGAGAGACAGACACAGAGACATACAGGGAGACATACAGGGAGACAGAGATACAGTGAGACAGACAGACAGCGAGACAGACAGACAGCAGGACAGACAGAAAAGGAGACAGAAAACAGTGTGAGAGAATGACAGAAGAGAAAGCGAGACAGACAGAGAGAGCAATACAGACAGACAAGAAGAGCGAGACAGACAGACAGACAGAGTGAGAAGACTGAGACAGACATAGGACAGACAACAAGAAAGCGAGACAGA
>JAFLJL010009337.1:0-19195 GCA_018398815.1 Conus ventricosus
GGGGGCCCCCCCAAATTTGGCATTTCGCACTGTTTTATGTTATTTATTTTATTTTTTAATATGCGCGCTGGTGACCTACTCGTTTTGAGTGAACCAGTATTTTAGGAAGAAGAAAAGAAGTAGCCAAGGGTTCAAGTCCGTGTGTGGGGAAAACTCGCAGCTGCTCGCTTCGGTGTGTTATTTTTTCCTCTAGAGAATGTAAATATGCGGGGTCAAGCTCACCGAATCTTATTTGCACGAAACCCCCCTTTTCACATACAAATCACGTCCATCACATATCAGTTTTTACTAATTTTAACACCTGTTTTCTAAACAAAATTAACACGCCAAACCACCAAAAATTGACGTAATCAGTACATTAAAACGGGGGCTTACGTGCTAGATAAGATTTGGTGATCGTGAACAAAGATATTTACATTCTCTCCAGGAACATAAAAATCTAATCATACCCCCATGTTTGTGAACAGACACACTTGCATTCACAACCACAGTATGCTAACTTCGTACACAACACACAATCACTCCATTCACCCAAAGGAGCACTATCACAATTGAATTGAGTTTTCTATAAAACGCTCCCTTTACTCACAAAGAAAAGGGTCTTAATTCTTGTTTGCACTTCACTGCATTTTCCAACACATATTTCTTCTCTTTACAAGATAATTCCCCACATACAAACAATAATACCATATTGAAAGTTTTATCAAAATCAAAACACACTCACACACATGTTACACTATCAGTTCTTATATTAAAAGTATCATAAAGACAAATCATCTTGAGTTGTCGAGGAGCTTTCTTTCACTTGGCTGTACCACCTCTGGACCATCACAGCCTGGACTCTCACTAGGCTCGTACAGCTCAAGCCTGGACCACCACTGGACGCTGAGGGATTCTTCTAGGGATTAAGCGACAAGCCTACCTAGTAGACTTCCAGTCTACATCTACACTCTATACTCGAGTGAACTTGCCCACGCCGGGCATATTACACCCACCAAGGGTTAAGCACACCCAAACCAGGGTTTGCATCGGACAAACCAGTCCAATCATAGTCTACATCTACACTCTATACTCGAGTGAACTTGCCACCCCAGGCATATTACCCCCACCAAGGGTTAAGCACACCCAAACCAGGGTTGCATCGGACAAACCAGTCCAATCATAGTCTACATCTACACTCTATACTCGAGTGAACTTGCCACGCCAGGCATATTACACCCACCAAGGGTTAAGCACACCCAAACCAGGTTGAAATCGGACAAAACCAGTCCAATCATATAGCACACCCAAACCCCAGGGTTGCATAGGACAATCCTAGTCCTAACTATTTTTAAACCCAACGAGGGTTACAATCAGACATCCTCCTATGTCTGTGTCCAGAGCTCCTCTGAAGTAACAATAGCCTTCCACCCTTCCTCACATTGGGTGAACACAATTCACAATCCACTCAGCGTCCTACTCTTCCGCATCACTGGCGGTTGCACTCCATGAATACAAAAAAGCATCAAACCCTAGGTTCCTTACCACAATTGCAAAAATTACAAAATCTCTTGATTTGAAACTTTTCCATTCACATCACTTTTCCTCATTCACATGACACCCCCCAATCTCCGATAAAAAAAATTGGTTCATCAATTGTTTTTCAAAGAAGAGTGTAGGAGTTCACAAAACAAAACAAAATATCCCCTTGAGAGTATTCTGAAAATACTTTCCCAAAATGACATGAGTACATACATGCGAACAGACAAATGTATATTTATAAAAACATTGTTTCCAAAAAAATTATCCAAAACCAACATCAATGCATCAACTATCAACACTGCAAGTAATCAATATTGCACCACAACAACATTCTATTACTCAAATACAAACATATAAATTCAACTTTCAACAGCAAACTTGAAAACACACACTGCTTATTACTGTCGAGACAAAATGTCAGCGATCACATTGCTGGACCTGAAATTGGATCAACCCTGACTGTATTGCTGGATCGCCAAAGACCACCCCAACAATTTTCACAAAATACTTGGCTTGACTCAGTTGACAAAACAAATCCGCCACATCAGGTATTGGTTCAGAATCAAAAACAGTGACACGAATGGTCCTTTCCACATCACATGCATCTTGCTCTTGTCATCTGTTAAAAGCACCAACACATTGTCACGCACAGAAAACACACGCATCTTTGCTCCACGATCAGCATGCATTTTATGCGTAGTTGCACTGTTATAAGCATTTTCTTGGGCAATACGACATGCATCTGCTATACGATTTTGTAAAGTAAAAACATAATCAAAAACTTTTTTTTTCTTCTTGAGACACATTGTCTCCAGACCATGACTTTGACAAGATACTATTAGGTCCTTTTGGTGAACGAACAAAAAGCAACTCAAAAGGAGAGAAACCTGTGCTCTCGTTTGGCAATTCCCTGTAGGCAAAAAGTATGGCTGGAATGTATCGATCCCAGTCTGATGGTCTTTCCTTAGAAACTTTTTTTAAACATAATCTTGAAAGTACCATTAAATCTTTCATGAGGCCATTCGATGTGGATGGTATTGAGATGTAGTACATGTAGAATTGAAAGCAAACGAAATATTTCTTTCATGAGATCTGACACAAACTGAGTACCCAAGTCAGATAATATTTCATCAGGAAGTCCATTCTGGAAAAAATAGAAAATACTGCTTTGCTACAGAAATGGTATCAATCTTTTTCAAAGGTACAGCTTCAGGATACCTGGTTAGCAACATCCATGACAGTGAGCACATAACGAAAACCAGAATTGGAAACATGAAAGGGACCAACCAAATCAATACAATCACGACTAAATGGTTCAGTAACGACTGGCATTCTTTGCAAAGGTGCAAATGGTACACGGCCTTTGGGAATTGTTTTCTGACAGACATCACATGATTGACAATATTTTGAAACTTGCACACTAACCCCAGGCCAAAACAATGAAGACAACACACGTTGAAGAGTACGTTTCACTCCACAATGACCCGAAAACATGGAATCATGTGTCAGTATGCAAAACAGTGTCACGTAAAGACATGGGATCAACAATCTGCTAGCATGCTCCACCACCTATTCATCTTTAGGAAAAAGACGGTATAAAAGATCATTCTTTTTTATGTACATAATATCAGGCACTTTGTCAGGTACCTCGGGACCAACTTTCTCAAACAAATGAGTCAATATTGTATCTGTCTTTTGTAAATCACTCAAATGTTCAGGAGTCACATCCAATTTTGGGACATGGGGAACAACCAGGGGGTTTTGACCTTGCTTTCTTTTTCTCTTGTAAACGAGTGCTTACCATACAAGGCACAAAAGAACCACATTGTCCACCACAAGACGTGGAACCGCCCTTAAGATTTCCAAGAATGAGGTCTGTCACAGGATCATCAATGCCACATGCTGTTTTTTCACCTGTAAAATAGGGAGTACAAACATAAACACATGCCAAAGGAAATGATTCAATTTTGCCACCAAATGAACGACATTGCTGATGTTTCCCGGTGTATTGTTCTTTTCTGACTAAATCTTTGCGTACACCAGCAGTAGTACACCCAGTATCCCTAACAGTGTAGCACCAAACCCATTGACAATACAGGATTCAATATGCAAACCTGTAACATCAGTCAGACACTAAAACATGCTGAGTATCTTTAGTAGTTTGATTGGGGACCCGTTGCCAAGCACACATTACCCTGTGCTAGAAAAGGACAGTCTTTCTTCTTGTGATATATACAGGAACAGTGCCAACAGCCATTGTCCGCACCAGATACTGTATTTGGTACTGTACTATAATCAATACCACCACGGTTTTGAAAATTGTCCACGGCCACGAATAGCTCCAAATTGACCAGTTCGTCGAGCATTGGTATATCCTCTTGGGTAATGACTTGCATTTGGATTACCCTGTGAAAAAGTTTGTCCAGAATTATTCTCTTGCCAGTTATTATAGGAATGTACATTATTCCTGTTTGTATTCTGTCTTTGAGGAAAACTCTGGCCTCTTCTATGACCATACCTCCTGTTTGGTTGAGAACGACCCGGACCAAACTGTCCTGTTGAAGCAAAATTTGCCTCAAACACATCACGGTCAGATTTTCTGGCACAATGCTTTTCCGGATGAGCAGTCGATACTGATCTGCCAGTTACACATATCCTCTGCAGTTTTACAAGATCTCTTTCAGAAAAATAGCTAGGTCTTTGGATACGCTTTGTAAAATCTGCTCACGTAACAACAAGTCACGCAATCAGCATATTCTTTCTGTGTTTGGGCCAATTCAACCCAACGATCAAATAAATGACTCGTCCTAATAATGAAAGCTGCAAATGATTCGCCTTTTTCTGGACGAACTGAACGAAACTTTTCTCTAAAGCCTTCATCTGTATATTGAAACTTCTTCAAAAGTTCAGCTTTCAGCTCTCATCTGCCTCTGCTTTTCTAAGCCTTTCTCTCTCATCTGCCTCTGCCACTTTTTTTCTCCTCACTTTCTTTCGCTCTGAGCGCACGCTCTTCACACTGATCAATGTAAGCCATTAAAGCATCACCAGACAACTGCAATTTCTGTCCCTGGGACAAAAATCGGTTACAACGAACGGTTTCCTCATCTTCCTTTACAAATAATGATTGGAACTCCCCTATTTGTTAATCATCCACTGCATCAGTCATCTTTTATGAGAGTTTTAGATAACGCTTAAAGAAATCCCACAGCGGGCAAATGGGGTAGGGAAATTAAGATGTGAAATTAAAAAACACTATTTAAAATAGAACAACAATTTAAACTTACTTGGCACTGATTACTAGCATACAGAGTTCAAAAACATTCAAATTTGTAAAGAACAAAACAAAAAAACAATGACGGGACAGAAAAGAATTTTTTTTCCAGTAAAATTTGATTGAGTATGGAAATGCACCCTCACTGAAAAAATATTTTATTTAAGTTAATTTAGTCGGCCAAAAATATGGAGAACTAATAAATTTAGAAACGGCTCTGAAAGACTAAATTGTGAGAAAGATTTCCGAAATACCAAGAAAAGCTAAGATTATTTTTATAATTGTTTTAAACTAAAGTAGAGCACTGTTTCAAAAAGGAATCCAAAAGAATGTGCCGGAAAAACACAGACAATTTTACAAGAAAGATTTTCAACTAAACCTTACAACATTTAAAATAAAGGGAGCATTTACACACACTAATCAGAAACCCTATTTAAAACAGCAAAAAACCGCCTAAACTTGAAACTAGAGAGGAGCTTATTGTAAAGAATATCAAGAGAATTTTAATTAGAATAGAGACAGAAACCAAGAGAGGCGAAATGTGAAAAAAGTAGGAAAGTAAGACAAAGCAAAAGAACCCTTTGGTAGCCCACTAATTGAAACTACCACCCGTAGAACTGGAGACGGGAAATATAAGAACAAGTATACATTGTATAAACAATTGACTCACACCATAAAATATAAAGAAAAACAAAAAATACCAATGAAAATGAATAAATATAACAATAATTATTCAGCAATGCAGAGGGGAACAAAATAGTGTCTTTATAATTGTAAATTGGCAGAGTAATTTTTACTTCTATTTTTCTTTTTTCTTTTTACTAAGGGGTTCAAAACAATATTTTAGCAGAAATACTCACTCAAAAAACTAAATCCTATTAAACTCTAACCTAAATTCAAAGACGGGGTCACCACTGTCACACACCCATGTTTTTTGAACAGACACACTTGCATTCACAACCACAGTATGCTAACTTCGTACACAACACACAATCACTCCATTCACCCAAAGGAGCACTATCAAAAATTGAATTGAGTTTTCTATAAAACGCTCCCTTTACCCACAAAGAAAAGGGTCTTAATTCTTGTTTGCACTTCACTGCATTTTCCCAAAACATATTTCTTCTCTTTACAAGATAATTCCCCACATACAAACAAGAATACCATATTGAAAGTTTTTTTCAAAAATCAAACACACTCACACACATGTTACACTATCAGTTCTTATATTAAAAAGTATCAATAAAGGCAAATCATCTTGAGTTGTCGAGGAGCTTTCTTTCACTTGGCTGTACCACCTCTGGACCATCACAGCCTGGACTCTCACTAGGCTCGTACAGCTCAAGCCTGGACCACCATGGACGCTGAGGGATTCTTCTAGGGATTAAGCGACAAGCCTACCCTAGTAGACTTCCAGTCTACATCTACACTCTATACTCGAGTGAACTTGCCACGCCAGGCATATTACACCACCAAGGGTTAAGCACACCCAAACCAGGGTTGCATCGGAAAAAACCAGTCCAATCATAGTCTACATTACACTCTATATCGAGTGAACTTTTCCACGCCCGGCATATTACACCCACCAAGGGTTAAGCACACCCAAACCAGGGTTGCATCGGACAAACCAGTCCAATCATAGTCTACATCTACACTCTATACTCGATGGGGAACTTGCCACGCCAGGCATATTACACCACCAAGGGTTAAGCACACCCAAACCAGGGTTGCATCGGACAAACCAGTCCAATCATATAGCACACCCAACCCCGGGTTGCATAGGACAATCCTAGTCCTAAACTATGTTAAACCCAACGAGGGCTACAATCAGACATCCTCCTATGTCTGTGTCCAGAGCTCCTCTGAAGTAACAATAGCCTTCAACCCTTCCTCACTTGGGTGAACACCAATTCACAATCCACTCAGCGTCCTACTCTTCCGCATCACTGGCGGTTGCACTCCATTGAATACAAAAGAGCATCAAACCCATAGGTTCCTTACCACAATTGCAAAAATTACAAAATCTCTTGATTTGAAACTTTTCCATTCACATCACTTTTCCTCATTCACATGACAGATTTACAGTACGCTCTTCTACTTCTAGCACTATTAATAAATCAGAACAAACAACCGACCTTCCATCTTGGTTAGTTATTTTACATCTAATGAATTTATAGGTCCATTAATTAGTTCTTTAAATTCACTGTTTTTTCCAACTGAGATTAATCGATAATCACAAAACCCCGCCCTAGTTGATGGCAAAACCTTTAGAACTGTAGATGGATAACCATCAAACAAATTAGTATTGTTCTTAACTGTTGTAAATGGACATACAACATTGGATTTACGAGAAAATCAGAAGGGTTTTTTACCTTCAAATTGATAAACATCCTCTCTTTTGCTAAATCTATAAGCTCTGTCACTACTGTGGAAGCCTAAGATTTGAGCTAGGCCTCTAGGGAAAGTATACTCTCTTCTTTCTTCTAGCGGGAAATGTATAGTAATTCTGAGGTTTGCTTCGTTAATTTTCAACAATATACCATATTCGCTAAGTACTTCTTTTAAAGAACAAAAGTTGTAGTAACCATCAGGTATTTGCACATGCGTTATTTGATTTCCCGCCTCATTACTAATATTGATCCAGTTATTTTGGGCTTCTTCAGATATGTTAGCCCACATAACTTTTAAAACCAATTTCTTTAAGGGCAATCCTACGACCCCCGCTCCAATTGACAATTGGCTACGTTAAGAACACACGCTCGTTTTGTTTGGTTATATAGATGTACATCTTTTTTATAACTATTTAAAAAATTAATTAAAAAATGGAACCTTTTAAATATAACGAAAGTGCCACTTACAATGTAGGAGCGTTTTATAACCCCAAATCTTTAGATTCAGAAATCAAACCTTGGGCAGTAGACGAATCAATGGTTTCCAAGTTAGATTGAAAAACCCACAAACCTAAATATTTAAATCCCCCAATAAATAATGAAAGAGTCCCAAACAGCGGGTCATCCCCCCCATAAAGGGTTAAAAACCCAAAAATCATTTTTAAATTTTGCCATTTACTGCGCAATTTAATGGTGGGGTGTTTCATATAAAAACCTTTTAAAAAACCCACCCCAATTTTTTAGTAAGGTCATTTATATAACTTTCATGTTTATTACCAGTAAGGCAAATATAACTGAATACAAGTGCCCCCCCCCGCGAAACGCGTTTAACCCTTTTTAAAAGCCCAATGGTTTAATAAGCAATAAAAAAAATCTGCAACAAATTTTAAACTTTGATCCTTCAACTGTTTTTTAGAAAAAAGTTAGACCGCAATCATGGGTTAGGCACATTGTATTTGTGGGGCACAAAAAGAGAAAATACTTAGGGAAAAGGGCCCTGGCCACCCCCTTTTTTAAACCCAAAACAAACAAGTTCGATTGGGTCAATCGAAAAAAAAAACACCCAAATTGCTTGGGCAACATTTATTTTAGATAAGTGAAGGTAACAATGCCAGGGGGGCAAAATTTAATGACTCCAAAGGGAAATTACGTTTGGTGTCTTTTAAAGGAGCCCCAAGCACGACCAAGTCTAGATAGTAATCAATCTACAGGCTTTTTAAATGTAGAAAACAATTTCTAGCCAATTTAAAAAATGCTATTAACCTGCTGTTGATTTGCCTGCCAAAATAAAAAAGGGTTTACCCAAAACTTTTCTTCCCACAGGGCTGGGTTAAAAGGGTTTTGACTTTTTTTGTAGCCATGGATTTTACTTTGTTACCCCCCCCCTTTGCCCTTTGACGCAGTTTTGGTATGATACAGAATTAAAAATGAAAACCCCCTAAAGGTTTGGAAAGACGACCAAAACTTAGGGCACAATAAAAGGTTTTAAACACAAGACCCGCCCACCCATTTTAAAGAAAGTACCTACCCCTGAAAAAGCAAATTCCGTTTTTAAGCGCCCTACACCCAGAAAGCAGCCCAGAAAGAATTTCCCCCTGAAAATTTACCTCACACGGGACAGCCCAACTACGAAAGCCCACCCCTCGTTGTATTTTTAACTTTTTTTGGATTACCCCATATTTTTTTTCACAAAAAAATTAACCCAGCGCAGCACCCTTTAACTCCACGGGAATGGCCAGCCATATAACCAGAAAACTTTCCCTATAGTAACAAAAAAAACTAACAACATTTCCAATTTAAACCCAAATGCGAGCATAAAAGCGTTTTGGGCCCGCTAACTTTTTAAAATTAAGTTTGCTAGATGGTGTAATTTTTTTAAAATTTCCAATTTTTCCCGGGTGAGGCTTTGGGGGGGGTTTTGACCCGGGTTGGGTGCATGCCATTTAAAGCAAAAAAACGAATGTAAGTTACCCAAACCAACAGCCGTTTTATACAACTTTGAAAATCCCCTTTTCCCCTGAACGGTCCTTTTCTTTCAGCTAGGTATTGTTTTCAAAAAGTATTTTTTTAAATATTTTCCCCTTATTCTGTTTTTTTGTAAAGCTAGGCACTCTGTTAGTGGGACAGGGGTTTCCCTAACCTAGCCCCTTCTGCTTAAAATTCGTATTTTCTGCTGTATTCGGCCTTTTTCGTCTCGTCCTAAATTGTTACTTCTGCATCACCCTTTTATTTTTTTCTTTTTTCTATTTTTCCTTCCATTTTCCCTAAGTTACCTAGTTTGGACGTATTTCCCTTCCCTTTTCATTTTGTAAAGGCATTTTTAATACTCTCAAATTCACGCCTAAGCCTAAAGTTTCATCCTAAGAGCCTAAATTTTACGCTCAGCGATTTTAAAGAGTTGTCAATTGTTTAATTGTTTTATCCTCAAAAAATTCGCCTCAATTTCTGCTATTGTTTTATTGTTCTTGGGCCTAAACCCGGGAAAAGGGTTTTCTTTTTAGATCGCGTTGGAAACCTTTGCATAGGGGTTTTGTAAACGACAAAACCGGGCCCAGATTTTAAAAATCCCCAATTTAAAGTTCAATTTCCCTTTTTTGTCAGAAACGGGGGGTTTTTTCCAAGAATTGTGCTTTTTTTTAAAAACGGGGTTTGATTTGGGTTTTTTTTAAAAAACCTGCCCAAGGTCCCTTTTAGGGTTTCCTAAAATTCAAAATGATTATCTTTATCAACCAAAAAATTGGGAAAAACCCTTTAAGGGGCTTTTGGGTTTGCTTGGGCCCCATGTGGGTTAAAAAAAATGTTCAATTCTATTTGAAACCCGTTTTTTGAGGAAATTTTTTACTCCTTAAACCTACTGCTGTTCTTCAAGCTCTTTTTTGCAATGAAAGGTCCCAATTGTTTTCTTTCTTCTTTTTCAAAAGGAAAAGGCATTAAAAACTTCATCCAAAATTTTTTTTTTTAAAATTCTTTTTTGTTTTATAAAAAAAAACCATAGGGTTTGTGACCTCGATCCTACAGAAAAGAAAAGGGAAACCCCCATGGCGAAAAAGGGTAAAAGGCAGACTGAAATTATTTAAAATTTACTCCATCAACAGTTCAACCTGGACTTTTTTAACAGTTATGTTCCCTGTCTTGGGGGCTGACGATGTTTTAATGCCAGGCACGTTTAAACAATATTCAAAAAAGATTTTACATGGGCCAGTTTCCTAATCCCTATTGTTTGCTAATTTAGGCAGGGCTATGGGTTAACCTTAGTAATCAAACTGGGGGGAAAAAAAAAAGGCCCTTTTTACAAAAGGCGGGCAGCATTTTTGCTCTCAAAACTGATCTTGGCTGCCTAAAAAAAAAAAAAAGGGGGAATTTTATCAGGGAATAAAAAGGGCCCCCCAAAAACGGTCTAAGCACAGGCTTAAAGGGGGGATGCAAAGAATGATGTTAAAGATAGGCGTAGCAGAAGTTTTGGGGCAACAGTTTCTGCACCCCCTTAAAATTTTGACTGTTAAAGACGCATATCCCATTTTAAACCAAGGCGCACTAAAAAAAAACTTATTTAATGATCTGACATTTAACCCAAGGGGTTTCTTTTGTTCGGGTCTGAAAAACCCCTTTAGCAAAATACCCCGGTTATTTGACTTTCTCTTTGATTTGTTTGTTACAAACCCCTGGAGGGCCGAAAAATCTTAACTCAGTAAAAAAGAAAAACGGTTATTTATTATAAAAAACGTTATGCACTCAATTTACAGAAAATAAAAACAAGCGAGCCCTTTTTGGAACTTTTCAAAAAAAATCGTCTCTGAAGTTTTTTAAAAGGTTTTTTGGTTTTTATTTACTGAAAAACCCACTCCTTTTCAGAGAGAATCGGGAAGCTTTTTTAATAAAAGAATTGAGAAGGGCGTTTTTGGAAAATAAATGGCAAGTTGATCACTGTATTGGGGGTCGGGGTTTTTTCCCTCCCCAACATTTTGATAAATAAAAAAGTTGTTGTGGGGTGGGCAAAGAAAACCCTTCGTTGATCGGAAATGAAAAAAAATTGGGCCTTTTAAATATGTAAACTCGAAGACTACTTAAAAAGTAAATAGGGTTTTGGCTGGATTTTAACCCCACATTTGAAAACAGATTTTTTTGGAAGGGGAAAAAGGGATAGGGCACGAGGGTTTTTAAAAAAAAAATATTCCCCCAGAAAGCAACGGAAACGCTCCAATACAAATGCATTTTTTTAAACCGGTTTTTAAAGGCTAAATTTAAAACATAAAGAAAACAGGTTAAAAGACGGACTTTTTAAATGAAAGAAGAAAATTTAAAAAAAAAACAGGGTAGTTTAAAGGTTTCTGCCAAAAGTTCCGCATGTTCTCTTATCTGGGGGATTACGGGGTGGGGGGGAAAATGTCTTCGTACTTGATTTGTTACAAAAAAATTTATACAGGTTTCATTACGAAACTTTGTTATATTTGCACAACCTTTTAAAGCACAACAAGCCTTACAAAGAAAGGAATTTTTAATTTGGAAAAGACGGAATATATTTTAGTTGATCCTAGCGCCAAACTGGGGGAAACTTTTTAGAAAAAATTACTACAGGTTATTTGAGGGAACTGAAAAAATGTTTTTTAATTGATGGGGTTTCAGCTAAACGAAAAAGGGTTAAAAAAAAAAAAAACCCCTTGTCAAAGCTAGCCTTAGGGGGCCGCCAGCCTTATTTTTCTGGGTGGCTAAAAAACTAAAAAATAAAAAGCTGTTTAAAAAAACTTTAGATCGATTTAAAAAATCGGTCGTGTTTATTTTAATAAGGCCCAAAGTATTTTTTAAAAGAATTTTTAAAGTGAAAATTATTAATAAAAAAAAATTTTTGAAAAAAAAAAAAAAAAGACAGTTAGAAAAATTCAAGCACGCAAAGCAAAGTTACGGACTAAACCCCCCATTCAAAAAGTTTTTTTAAATTGTAGATTGTTTTTTTAAAATTTTTTTTAAACCAAATTTTGGGTTTATTAAAATTTTTAAATTTAATGGAAAAAGAATGTTGGGGGGGCCGGGAGAACCAAAAGCGGAGCAAAGCCCCAAAAAGCACGCGTAGAGTTAAAAGACCTAGCAGCCCAAATGAGTTTGATTTAAAAGTGCCGGGAAAATTTAAAGGGAAATTTGAATACACAGAAAAGGGGGGTTTATAAACGAACAGAAATGAAGACAAAAAAAAACGCAATACCAAAACCCTGAAGTTTTAAAAGAAAATTAAGAGCAAACGTTTTTTTGGCAAACAAAATACAAACTTCAAAAAAGGAGAGAATGCTTGGGGGGGTTGCTTCCTAAAAATTGGCTTGGAATTTAAATTTTGAACTACAACCCCTAATGTTTTCTATGAAAGAAAAAAAAATTTTTAAAAAGGTTTTGGGAAATGGGGGGCCCCTTTTTGGGTTACCCAATTTCCCAGGAACACAACAGAAAAAAAGATTAAAATAATTAGGCGGGGTTTCTGAATAAAAGCTAAGAGAAAGAACCCTTAGTGAAGTGGGGGGCCACTGTCCTTTTTTAGAATTTCCCCCAACCTACAGGTACTCCCTGGGGAAATGAGGGGAAAATTTTTCGCTTTTTATTACTCCTAGGGAGGGTTTATCCCAAATTTGCCAAAAACATACTTTTAATCAGAGGAGTAAAAAAAAGGCTGAAAACTTGGATGCTCTCTTAGGTTCATATTGAAAATTAAAAAAAGGGGGAATGAAATAAACCACCCCTTTTAAATCATCTGAAAAGGGTTTACTGTAAATTTTGACAAAGACAAACTAACAGTACTGACTTTATTTTCTTAAAAGAAAGTTGATTTTTTGCGTTTTACTCTGTTAATAAAGGGGTTCCCAGAAGGTTTAAATAAGAAGATATGTATAAGTTTAAATTTTAAAAAATAATATTATTTTAAAAATGGGGTTCAAAGTTTGGGTTAAAAAGCAAAAAACTGAATTTCAAAAAAAAAAAGAAAGCATTGGTAATTTATAGAGTTACTAGAAAGAAAATGCTAAAGTTTTAAATACTCTTTCTTATGAAATTTTAGGGGCCATCGCGGGTACCCTAGGTAAGGGCTGGGTTAGTTTGTTTTTTTTAAAACCACTGGGCTGGGGGGGCCAGCCCTTTAGCTTTGGGGGGCCCTTTGGGTTTTAGGTTTGGGCGCTTTTGTCTAAAAAATTGTAAGTGCTGTTAAAAAAAAATTTTAACCCCAAAAATTACAAACGCAAAAATCCCTTTGGGTTCCCCTAGCATCAGCAAATTGTTCATTAAGATTAAGAATTAACCAAAACATTACAGGAATGAAAAAAAATTCAGAGAAGAATTTCAGAAGCTTAGGCTGATGGTTTAGGAATTTTAGACGAAAAAAATTGAACTTCAAAAAGGGGTGGAGAAAAAACTTTTCTTCACAAAAGGTAACACTGATGCAATTAAAAAGAAAATTGAAAAAAAAAACACATGATCGGGTTTTAAAAAACCCCAAAATAAGGGGAAAAAAAAAAGGTTTAAAAGATATCGCCCTAACAAAAATTTCCCGGAAATTTCCCACACTTCTCTAAAAAGCTCAAAACTAAAAAATAAAGGAATTAAACCCCCAAAAACCGCCCACAAGTGAATCAACGACAGGTTTGCCGAGCCAGTTTGATCGTAGGTCCGAGCTGTCGTTGCTCTTTTGGCATCGCACTTAAAAAATTTTTTCACGCTCTTTCCGGGGAGCAAAATTTTTCCCCCAGTGAAATTTGCCGGAAAATCCCAAACGGTTTTTTAAAAAAGTTTTTTTTAAACCCGGAAAAAGGGGTTTACAAAATTTTTTTACTGGCATGTCTACCTATTAACAAATAAAACCCAAACCCCAAAAAAAAAAAGGGAAAAAAAAAAAAAAAAAAAAAAAAAAAAAAAAAAAAAAAAAAAAAAAAAAAAAAATAAAAAAAAAAAAAAAAAAAATTTGTAATAGAATTTTGGGAACCTTAGTGAAATTACAAATAAATTATTTAAATCGGAAAAAAAATTTGTTTCGTCAGTGTAAAAAAAATTAAGGGAAAAAAATTAAAAAATTTTGCTAAATTAAGGGCAAAAAGAAGGATCTTTCAAACAGAGGGGAATTAGAAACCCAAGTTAAAAGAAATTATTCTTTTTTTTTAAAAAATTTTATTTGATTTTAAAAAAGGCCCCAAAGTAAAAAGGGGATTAATAGCTTTTAAATTTGGAAGGGAAGAGAACCCCTTTAAAAACCTTAAAAAGGGGTTTGGTTTTCGGCAGTTGAATAAATGGGGGGGGAAAAAGGGGGAAAAGGGGGGAAAAAAAACCCGATTATTTTAAAGGAAAATTTTTAATTATTTTTTATTTAAATTTTAAAATTTAGGTTTAAAAAAAAGCCCGAAAATTTGTACAACTTTTAATAAATTTTTGGTTTTGGGTTAGAAAAGCAAAAAAAACAGTTAAAAACAAATTTTTTTTTTAAAATTTTAATTTAAAAAGGGGGCCTTTTTTAAAAAGAATAACATTTGGGCGAAACTGAAAATTTTTAAACATTAATTGAAAAAAAATTTTGGTCCAAAGTTTTAAACTTTTTAAAAATAAAAGGTTGGGGAACTATTTTTTAAACGGGGGGAAACAATTAAAAGGTTTGTTGGAAAAAAAATTGAAAAAAATTTTTTTTTTTTTAAAGGGGGAAAAAAAGAATTAAAGTTGGAATATTTTGGCGGTTTTTATTTTGGGGAAGGTTTAAAGTGTATTTGAAAGTGTTTTTTCGGGTTGGTTAAAAGAATTAAAAAAAGGGGGGGGTTTTTTTAACCAATTTAAACCATTAAAATAAAAAATTTTTAAATTTTTTTAAATTTTCGTAAAAATTTTGAGTTAAAAAAAGGCCTCAAAAAACGCGTCTGAGTTTGGAAAAAATTTCCCGCCAACGCAAGGCCCCAAAGGGAGTACAAACAATTAATCAATATGTTTAGCGAAGTAGACATTAAAATCATTTAAACCCCCCCAAAAAGTTCATGAAAGCATGGGGAACGCTATCTCTAAAATCCCCGAGTCCCCTTCAAAGTGAACCCCCAGAAAAAATGTTTTTTTGGGCCCTTTTGGGTTTATTTTAAAAAACCCCCTGTTTAAACTACATGAATTTGGGGTTTTAAAAAAGGCAGAAAGAATTTAACAGTTTTTCAGACTTTAAATCTGACTGGTTTATTTCATGTTTACACAGTTTTTAAACCCTGCAAGTGAAAAGCAAAAATTTCGCGGTTTTCCCGGTGGTCTAAGGGGCAGCCTTTAAAACAAATTGAGGGCAAAAAAAAGTTTAAACCTATAGTCGGGAATTCCATTTTCCCCTCCCAAAAAAGTTTGTTTTAAAAAAGAGCCCTTTTTCCCTTTAAAAATAAAAAAACCCGACAAATGTGTTTGAATTTTTGGGCTTTTTTGCGGATTTTACACCCCCTTATCAAGAAGCAAAAAAGTATTTTTTATTAAAAATAAAAGCAAGAAAATGAACTTTGATAACATAAACCCCTTTCCCCGTAAATATAGAAAGTTATCCGTTTGAAGAGCAAAACAAGCCAATCACTGTAAAACGTAAACAGATTGGGGCTGTAGTAGACAATCTAGTTCCTTAAGGTTTCCCCCCAAGCCCCTACTTTTAGGGGAACCCCTTTTACAAACATGTAACTTGATAATGTTTACAGATAGAAAAAAGATCATTTTGTTTAACCAAACAGTAAAACAGACTTATTGGGTTTTAATCAAAGGACCATGCCAAAAAAAGATATTTTTAAAAAGGGTTTTTTGCCCGAAATTTTTACTATAGAAAAAGCTTCCAAGCATAAGAAACGTTGTAAAAGTTTTTTAGAATTTTGAAACCGAGCCCCTTTCACCTAAAACCCCCGGGCTAAAATTAAATTTTAAGAATTTTTCACAAAAAAAAAAAATGGCCCGTACGTGGCTTTAAAGCCCAAAATTTTAATCGCTCCCTTTCCCCAGTAAATTTGGTTCCCCAACAGCAAAAACAAAAAAAAAACCTTAAATTTAACCCCCAACGATTTTTTCCCTTTTGCGTTATTGTTTTTTAGGTTTAAGGGGCCCAAACACAGACCCCCGGGTTTACGGGCCCAACGAGCTAGAGGGTTTTTTTTGAAACTGATGAAAAAACTTGCAATCAGTTTTCCAAACCAAAATAAAAACTTTCCAGACATTTTTATGATCCTGAAGACCCAAAAACCTATGACTCTTTCCCCACTGTTGGGTTTGCGGCTTAGATTTAAAGGGCCCCAGTTTAAAAAAATGACAGTAAAAGGGAAAAAACCCCCTCACTTTTCTGGGAAATCAGAGGGGCCCGCCACAACAAATTGGGAATTTCAACTTAAGGGGTTTAATTTAAAACATTGGGAAAAGCCTAAACTTCTTTCATAAAATTTTTTTTTAGGCACGATTTTCCCTTTTTTCATGCAAGCAGTGACTTCTGAAATAAGAGGGTTACCTGCATTGCACAGTTTCAGAAAAGACAAAAACTTTTACTCTTGATTTTTATCCCTTTTTTGAAATCTGCCCCAAAAATTGATGGCTAGTTTAGATAAATTTGGGAGGATCTTCAAAATTTTTCCCCAACAAAACAATATTTTTACCCCTTTTTTATAGTGCTAAAGGGGGTTTAACCCCCATTTAATACAGGAAATGTGGGGAAAAATTTTTTACGAGGGCCCTCGCACCGGGATACAGACGATTTTTACTCTAGGGTTTGAGGTTAAAAGGAATTTAATGATGCCCGAATATGAAAACGCTCAAAATCCCGGGGCAAAAATTAAAACTTTAAGAAACAATGGGGCGACTATCACGATCAAATTTAAATTGGGTGACGTGAGTTTTTTTGGGAGAGCTTAAAAATTACGATTACATGCATTTAAACATTTAAACTTGGGGCTCATCAATTTTCATTCTGGGGCCCCCGGGTTTTTTTGGGTGTTTCTTAAAGTCAAAACTTCAGATTGGGCTTAATTTTTTGATCTACCCAACTTCAGATGATTAAGACGGGCCTTTAGGGGGGGATTAGCATGGCCCACTCCTTTCTGCAAAGCCAAAAAACAAATATTTAGACGTTTTTTAACCCACTAAGCCCTCCAACTATCTAATGTACTTAGACGCTAACAATCTGTATGGATGGGCCATGAGTCAAACCGCTTCACTGAGAAACTTTAAAATGATTAAAAGGGCCTCATGATGTCATCAATACTGTGTTAGGCGTGTTGTTACAACTTACGCCTGATAATCCAGCAGGATAATCTTGGAAGTAGACTTAGAATATTCTAAAGAATTACACGATCTCCACAACGATTACCCCCTAGCGCAGAAAGCTTAAAGATGGCTCCCACAGAACCACCTAAACTTGTTCCTAATCTTAGGCACAAAACTAAATATGTGTGCCATTACAGACTCCTACAATTTTACTTAAGAAAACGGACTGAAACTGACTGCTGTTCACAGAATAATTATCTGTGACAAGAGCCCTTTATGAGGCCATACATTAAGAAGAACACTGATCTTAGAACCCAAGCCACTGATACTTCAGAAAAAGACTTTTTCAAGTTAATGAACAACAGCTGTTTTGGCAAAACTATGGAAAATCCACACAAACGTAAAGATGTGAAATTAGTTACAAAAGAAAACCAAGCAATTAAGTTTGCCTCTAAACCTAACTATCAAGACTTTAGAAGATTTAACGACAGCCTTGTTGGCATTATGATAAAGGGAAAAAGAATGTTAAGTTGGACAAGCCAGTGTTTATCGGCTTCACTGTATTAGAGTTGTCAAAGTTATTGATGTTAGAATTTCTGTATGATTAGTAGAAAGAAACTCGTGGAGAGCGTGGCAGCAGAGAGTCCTCAGAAGAGAAGCCCCTTCAAGCAAGTGTTTCGGCCCTTATCTCCTGACACTCTAGGGGGGTTGGGCCACACCCGGTTCATGACTCCGGATGTCCCTCTGCTGCCCCTTTTTTTTCCCATCTTGGGACGAGCCATGGCTGGGATTCGAACCCATGACCCTCTGGACATGCTCATTTTCTACTTAATGACTCGCGCTTTAACCACTGAGCCACAGGGACACCTGATATTTTTAGGAAATTAAGCTTATGAAGTTCACTTTTGTTCTCCTTGACCAGATCCAGCTTGAACACCTCTCTGCCGCTTCTGCCATTGCTTTCAGGGCTCTGGTTTTTTCCTTCCCTGCAACTGAGAGCTGTTTCATGAGACTGTATGCAGACGTTCCTACAAATCCCTAGCTCCAATTTCTGCAGTGAGGGCTTTGACCTGATAGCCTTCTCTCCTCAGGCTGTTTGCCAGATCAGCATACTTTTCAGTCTTGTAGATTTGAGCTGCCTCCATTATGTTCTCATATGGCACCGTGAGCTCGATCATGATCAGCTGCTTGGTTGACATAGAGTGGACTACTATGTCTGGTCTCATGCCACTCTTGCTGATGATCTCGGGTGACTCTTCCATTCTGGGAGGTCTGCAGTGCACTCCCAGTCATCTGCCCCATCCAGCAGACTCTGGCTGCATGTTTCGAGTGGCACTGTTGTTCTTGGCCATGATTTGCTGCCTCCTGCCGTGAAGAATGTTGCGGGTGCTTTTGGAGTCCTGATTCTCCCTTTTGTGGTGTTGGTACTAGCCCAGACTACTTGTACAATTTCTTTGAGCACTTGGTTGTGCCTCCATGTGTACCTTCCTTGAGCCAGGGCTACTTTACATGAGCTTAGAACATGCTCCACTGTTTGTTTTTTTATGGCAGAGGGGGCATGCAGGATCGTCTGTTTTCCCCCACTTCACCAGGTTTGCATTTGAGGGCAGAAGGTCATGTGCAGATCTGAGAATGAAGCTGATCCTGAGAGGGGCCATGTGCCAAATGTCATTCCAAGTTAGACTTCTTTGGAGTGCATTTCCCACGTTGTCCATTGCCCTTGGTCTGCTGGAGCTTTTGGGTTTTTTTTGGTCTTTTTTTTCTACTCCTGAAACAGCCCCCCTTTTTTTTTTTTTTTCCCCCC
>JAFLJL010009338.1:10211-25211 GCA_018398815.1 Conus ventricosus
TTTCACCTTCACCTTTCCCCGTGAGGTGGTTGAAGATGGCCTTGGTGGGGGGACACACCGGTAGGCACCCCCAGGAATTAAGGACTCCAGGAGAGGAGTCGGGAACTCGTCATCTCTCCAGGGACAGGAGAAGACGAGGGAGAGGAGTTGGAACTCATCTCTCCAGTGACAAGAAGAGTCGAGGGAGAGGAGTCGGAAGTCATATCTCCAGGACGGGAGAAATCGAGGGGGCGAGATGATGTCTGAGAGAGAGACAGGGAATCCTGAAAATGAGGCGAGTCGTAATTCGGATGCAGGCATAGCATCAAGGAGTGAGAGAATCATTTATTTTCCTGGTCTGGAGTTTGTGGGCCATTGTTGTGTGGAGGCCGTGACTTTATGAAGTCTTGAGTGAGTTAGTTGGCCTCTCAGTGGAAAGAGTGCTACATGTATAAAATTTGTTTATAACGTGTTTGATGTGATTTAGTAAAGTGTTTTCCCGAAGGAGAGGGGGAGAAGAAAAAAACATTCGGTAGTGCGCCTTTTGGTTGATTGGAAAGATTGCGTGTGCGTATGGAGTAAATGCTGTCATGAATGCGCGTGTGCAAAAGTGACAGTGTGACATAGATAGATGGATGGATAGATAGATAGATAGACAGATAGCTAGATGAATAGATAGAAAAATAGACAGACAGATAGATAGACACATCTATTTATAGATTATTTCTTGCAGTGCTATTGGTCATCCACATTAACATGAGATACTGTGCGCGGGATTATACTCAGTTGGTGCCAGAACATACCGGTGGAGGACGCGCTTTGCGATTTATGACGGTATAATAGACTAGGCCCTTGTGATTGTGCTTGAGATTTTTTTTCTTCTCAGACGGACACGTGATAACAGGTCATTGAAACATTTTCTCCTTTTGATACATTGAAAAATAATGATATTGGAAGTCATTGAAGCCCTTCCAGTGGCTTCGATTAAAACATTAGCTTGTTGCTGCGCTCGGTCTCAGCACGACTGGCCACTTTCAGGTTCGGCACCGACTGGCCACTTTCAGGTTCGGCACCGACTGGCCACTTTCAGGTTCGGCACCGTCTGGCCACTTTCAGGTTCGGCACCGACTGGCCACTTTCAGTCTCAGCACCGTCTGGCCACTTTCAGGTTCGGCACCGACTGGCCACTTTCAGGTTCGGCACCGACTGGCCACTTTCATGTCTCAGCACCGACTGGCCACTTTCAGGTTCGGCACCGACTGGCCACTTTCAGGTTCGGCACCGACTGGCCACTTTCAGGTTCGGCACCGGACTGGCCACTTTCAGTCTCAGCACCGACTGGCCACTTTCAGTCTCAGCACCGACTGGCCACTTTCAGTTTCGGCACCGACTGGCCACTTCAGGTTCGGCACCAACACTGACAGGCCTTCCAGTGCCAGTCATGTCAAGTCCAGATCATGAACCCGTACGCGAGGGCAGCTCCCAGTCTGCTGATTCTTGTGCCGGCATAAAAAGGCTTATCAGGATATGGATGCCAAGTGGCAACAACAGTTCAACTCTCTCAGAGGTAGAATTGATTCAGGCGCTCTTCACTGCCATCAAGAAGAGGGAGAAGCAGTAGGGGTAGATGAAGGTGTAGAGCCCCTACGCAAAAACGCACGCAACCAAATCGCACGGAATGCGATGTTTTCAGCCTTCATGGAGACGAAGACACTGATGAAGATGAAGAAAATCTCCTAAAAATCAGTGTTGCAAGACTAGACTCAAAAAGGACAAAGTGGGGAATCTTCTAACACTGTGATGGATGATATCGAAAATGAGTATAGAACTGAAAAGACAGTGAGTGATAAGCTGGATGAAAAACTGGCAGGGGCTGTAAAACAAACAATCCAAGACAAACTGTCAGATGAAGTTTTAAAGAAACGCTTTGAAACTTACACTAGACCAGAAATTGCCCCGACATGACCATGTCGACCGTATATCGAGAAGTGTGGACTCAGATCCCATCTCATGCTCGATAACTGGACTTGAAAATGTCACACATTCAACGCGCCATTACTAAAGCAGCCATTGTAGTGACGTGGGTGGCGAATTCTCTGCTGTCGGCGGACACACACAGCGGTCAGTCGGAAGAACTTAGGCAGTGCACGGACGCGATATTGGGCCATGCGAGCAGGGAAATCTATCTGTGCTGCTGAGTGGACATCAGGTCATTCGTTAACACAAACATCGCGAAAATCTGTGACGAATCCGTGCCAATCACTGGCTTGTTGTTTGGCGATGATTTGCCGAACACATTGAAAAACAACAAAGAAATGGACAGACTGGTGGGGGGGGGGGGGGGGGGGGGGGGGGTGTTTTTGTGCGTGAGAAACGTTTTGGTGGAAAACAACGGAACTTGATGAGAGACAGAAGTCTTTGTTTAGGACAGAGCCGTCAAAACCTCAGACACGCCAACAGGCCGTTCAGGGGTCACGTGCAGAGACGGTTTCACAGCAACAGAGGGGACAGACAGTAGATCAGGCCCACTGTCGTCTGCTTTCAGTTGTGGAGGTTAGTGATTGCTTGGCTCTGTTACTAGAATTTACTACTCTTCTAAACTGTGAAGCTGTCATGTTTCAAGCAGGAGAATTAATGAATTCATGAATATTTGGTTGGAGATCACCTCTGATACAGATATTCGTAGCATAGTCTCAGGTGTAAAAATTCAGTTTGACTGTCACCCAGACACCCTGAGCAGACTGACAGTGTCCCTTACAATGAAAGTGAAAGTGCTATAATTGACAGCGAAATTAAAAACTTCTAAGGGAGTGAAAAGGCATATGAGAAGAAAATGGTGAAGTCGTTTCTCTAATGTTTACACGAAAACAGAAAGACGGATCCCACAGGATGATTTTTAACTTGAAGAGACTAAATGAAGGAGTTACCTACAACCATTTTAAAATGGAAACACTGACCACTGCTTTATCACTTGTTCAGAGAGATTGTTACATGAGCCCAGTTGACCTCAAAGATGCCTACTATCCCATAGCCATTCACCCAGATTTATGGAAACTGCTCAGATTTGTCTGGAAAAGTCAGCATTATGAATATACAGCCCTGCCCAATGGCCTTGCTTCAACTCCTCGCTTGTTCACAAAACTGATGAAACCTGTGTTTGCCAAGCTAAGGATGAAAGGACATATCTCCACAGCTTTTCTTGATGACAGTTTGTTGTATGGTTTTACAAAGCATGAGTGCATGAGAAAATGTTACTGACACTGTGATTGCTCTTCAAAGTTAGGTTTCCTAACACACCCAACAAAGTCAGAGCTGAAAACCATCCAAACAAATTCAGTATCTGGGTGTGATCTTTGGCTCAGAATCAAAGACAGTCAGACTCACCCCTGAGAGAAAAAGAAGTCTTTGTGATAGCTGAAATGTGCCTGCTGCATGACAAAAAGGCTGTGCCAGTTCAGAAAGGTGGTGCAGGCAATAGGGAAAATTTATTGCCAGCCTTGTAGCAGTCAAAATGGGGCTCTCCACTTTTGGTGCTTAGAAGCGGAAAAAAAGCCATGCATTAAAGAAAAGCTCTGGAGATTTTGACAATTCACGACGTTGTCAGATAAAGCAAAGCTGAGTTAAAATGGTGGGTTACTACAGTGGACCAAGCGTATAAGGACATAAGCACAAGTGAACCTGATATTGTAGTCATGTCGAATGCCAGCCTTACTGGCTGAGGATGTGAATGTGAGGGCATATCATCAGGAGGAGAATGGCCCACCAGTGAAAAAAACAGCCCACATAAATGTTCTAAAATTGAAAGCTGCTTTGTTAGCATTACAGAGTTTTCAAAAGAAAACTAAAAGGAAAGCACTTCAGGTTGTGAGTGACAACACCACTTGTGTGTCTTCCATTCAAACACATGGGCACAAGTCATTCAGAGGACTGTAATTCAATGTCTGTTAAAATATGGTCATGGTATGTTGACAATGATATGTGGCTTAGTGCTGCTTACATTCCAGGTAAGCTGTATGTTTTTGCAGATTATGAATCCAGACACATTAAACAGGGATGCAGAATGGAAACTGACAGCAGTTGCCTCAGGGCAGCATTCCAAGAATTAAGCATTTTGCCCACCATTGACATGTTTGCTTCCAGGCTGAACAAACAGATGGACATATATGAGTCTCATAGACCTGACCCAGTGTCAGACACCAAGCCCCATTCTGTCTTTGAGACAAACCCATACTTTGTGCTGCATTGTTTTGGAACACGGTTCTGAATGAAGTACGTAAAAAGGTTGCGTAAAAGCTCACTCAGAACTGTAAATGCATCAGAGTGTTCCAAGAGCTGTGATTGGGGAGGCCAGGCTCGGCCAGTCCTCTTCAACACCCTGATTGGTCGCTGTGTGCACAAGTGTAGGGAGCTGATTGGTCGCTGTGTGCACGAGTGTAGGGAGTTGCTAGGACACTCGGGAAAACGGTTAGAAAGGAGATTTTTACATGGCCGGAGTAGCAGCGCAATTCTAGGTTCTCCGGAGTGACAAGGCTACAGATCCTAACGGAGTCTCCTGTCAGCACACGACCTCCTGGAAGCTATTTACTCTCTGGTGGAGTCCATTCAGGAGCAAACAGAAGTGTGGTGCGGCAACATCCTCGAGGACACAAACACCGAGGCGGGACTGGCCATCTGTCCAGTCCCTACCGACGCACCATCTCTACCCACGCCAGGACTTCACCACGCCAGGAACGGCCAGGAGGATCCGTCCTGCTGACAGAGGATCAAGACCGAAGAGCCCCTCCGGAGAGCGAACGAAAGCCCTTCTATTTAAACCCCAGTGAGAACGCCACTGTGTTTGACATCAAGCGCCGTGACGTTATTTTCCAGTCGCTGCGGAACCCGAGTAAGTAAGCGAGATTCCAAAAAGAAAAAAAAATATATATATATATTCATCTATTTACTTATTGATTGATTTATTTTGATGACATAAACAGCAGCAGTCAGGTGTGCTCATTGAATTCGCGTTAGGAGGAATGGAAACTCCTGTTGCTGGGACTGCTGTAAGTAACATTTAGTTACAATCAAGACCTAATCCCGGTAGTGGATGATGCTGTGTGCAGAAGTTCTGTGGTGCTTGTTCCGTTTTGTACGCTGTATTTTTCTTTGTGTTCGTCAGGCGTGATTAGTGTCTGTAGTTATGCAAAACAATAGAAATGTGTTGGTGCGTGAGTCGGAGTGCACCTCCGATATTATTGATGCAGGCTTGGCTGCGAAGAGATGACCATGTGTTAACTGCGCATATGAGAGTGTATGCATAGTTGGTTGAAGTGATAATGTTGAGAATGCATTCATCTCAAGTGTGGCTAGCGCATGGGAAAATTATAAAGATATGTGGAAGATGTACATAGACGAATGAGATCTGTGTGAATGCATCTGGGTAAACAAGTGCAATCGTTTTTGTAGAAATTTAAAAGAAAATAAAACCTGTATTTCCTATTTTTTGGGGAAAGGGCGGGTTTATATTTATGTTTTTTGATGGGAAAACCTAAAGGGGCCCGGGGTAACCCTGAAGGTAAATACGGGGCCCAAAGAAAAGGGCAAAGCACAATCAACGGAAACTTTTAAGGACCGTGTAAAGGGGTTTCAGGGAAAACGTCGATAAAGGAAAATTTTTCCGTGATCATCAAAAGGGGACGACGGGAAAATAAATGTGTGCGGGCTGGACAGGCCAGAATTGATTTTTTCTTTTTTTTTGCCACAAGCATAAACAAAAAAAAGGAAGGGACTCGCTGTGGGTCAATGTGAAGGATTTGGTTTTGTCTATGTTTTAATATTTTGCTATGGTTTCCCTTGTGTTTTTAAATAAATTTTTGGGGTTTAAATTTTTCCATTTTGACTTAAAGTGATAAATTTCAAATTGAGAGGTCGGGGGCCGAGAGAAAAAAATTTTCGAAAAAAATTTGTCAGGAACCCCTGGGACACGCTAAAAACAGCAAAATTTTGTGCCTGACCCAGCTGCGTTTGTTTGTTGATCCCTTCGTATCCGGGGAAAAAAGCATGAATTTTGTATATGTGTCCCCGTTCAAATGTTGGTGGCCCAGACTGGCGGGGGGTTCCTTTGCGGGACCCGGGAATCCTTTTTTCCCCCCAGCCACCCAGAGGCCTTTCACCCCCTTGTTTTCATTTGGCGTCTAAACCCTTTTTGTCGGGAAGTTCTGGGTTTAACTTTCCCGCAAGCTGGAATGACGGGGGAAAGCAGTGGACCTTCTAAGGGGATTCATGGCACTTGTCCCCGCCTTTTTCATATGACAGTTACTTTTAGAATGGGGCCCAAGGAAATTGTTGTTAGAGTTAAATCACGTTCCATCCAATAGGGTAAAAAACTTTCTTGCAAAAACTCTCTCTCTCTCTCTTTCTCTTCTCTTCTCTTTTTCCCTTCTCTCCTCTCTCTCTCTCACCTTAGACCGTTTCCCTTCACTGTCCTGAAAAATTGGTTTATTCTATGTGTTTCCCGGGGAATGGAAGTGCTTAAATTTTACCGAATGATTCTTTTAGTTCAGTATTTTTCCCTTGAAAGCGTGGTGCCTCTACTGAGCGCAAAAAGTGAAATATTTTTGTCTTTTTGGTTTGTGATTGTTTTGGGGTTCCCCTTTTTATTGCCGTCACTGACTACGCGGCGACCCGAAAGCCAAGAAGTGGGTTAGGCAAACGCCCCAGAAGGTGGGAAAAGGGGCCGGCGCACGCGGGAAAAAGCTTTGTCCCAGGGTAGCTGCCCGGCAAGGACTGTGTCCCGATGGGTTTTTGAAAATGACTGAGTGATACTCTGTATTATTGTTTTTTTTGATTTATGTCGTAAAACCATGAAAAACAACTGTGCGACACGCCCACTGGGGCCGACTTCACGGGGCCTGCAACAGTTTTCCTTGGAAAACCATAAATTCGGGCAAAATCCGTGCACGGGCTGCCCCCTTAAAAAAAAATTTTCCTTGCAGCAGACGTAAACTGGCCACTTGGAGGCAATGCCTCATACCAGATACCCCCCTGAAAATCTCCCCAGTAAATTCTCATTTGAACGTTGAGTAAAAGGGAAACTTTGACAAATGTGTATAAATTTTTCGGGTAAAGACTTCCCCAATTAGCTTGTGCTCCCCACTACCAGCTAATTTTCCCCAAAAAACGGGTTTTAAATTATTTTTTTCGGGGGGCCGAAGTTATTCGTTATCACACTTATTTTAAGAGTGGTAAAGGGTTTGTAAGTTGTTGGGGGAACTTTCCCTATTGCGGTGCCGGCTTTTTTCCTATTTTGGGTTTTGTAGCAAAAGGGGGCCCAAAATTTCCCCAATAGTAGGTATCTTTCAGCCAGGGGACTTAGCAGTGACATCGACAAAACTTTTCATAAAAGGGAAACCCTAGTTCCCCTTCCCCTGATCTGGAAGAGGGGTCCAACCCCCAAGAAACCCGGAAGAGGAGCCCATTAAACTAAAAATCACCACAAAAATGTAAAAAAACCCCGGAAAAAACCTTCGACCAAAAATTTAGCCCAGCTCAGTGTAAAAAGAACCCATCGACAAAGGTCGTCAAACGATTCTTTGGGCCCCCCTGTCAAAGGGGCCCATCACCAAAGTTTCCCAGGACACGCAAACCCTAAAAAAGGAATGTGGTTTTCAAAAAAAGCGTTTGTCGGAGCAAAAAAATTATTGTCCAAAGCCATATTCTGGTTTTAAAAAGAACAAAATAAAAAATGAACTCAAAAGCTTTGCCAAAAAAAAATTTTAAAAGCCCTTGAAGATCTTTTGAAAATTTCACTTTCTACTAAAGTTAAAACATTAAAAAATTGAAAATACAAATTAAAAATAGTTTTTGGGGGCGAGCTTTAAAAGTGATTACAGATCTCAAAAGCGGTTTTCCCACCCATTTTCTTCTCATGAGTTCCCCCCATTGAAACCTGCCTTAAACCTCCCTTTGTCCACGGGCCCTGTTTTTTTTTTCCACTGCCTTGAAGAGGACCAGCCTGCATCAAGCGACGCCAACATCACAGATGAACAGATACCTGCCCCGGGTCTAAGACCCCCCACCCCTCCCCCCTCCCCAAACCACCCGCAGTAAACCCCAAGCCCCACCTCCGTAATTTTAGAAACACTCTCTGCCCCAGCCTCTCTTCCCCATTCCCACCCCCCTTTCCCCCTGACCTAGATGACAAAGTCTCCATGCCAGTCCCCCCCCTCTCAAGTTGGACGTGCTCCTTTTCTATTTCCATCCCATTTTTATAAATCGTTTTGTTTTCCATCCCCCATCATCACCTGTCTTCAGTCCTTTCCTGTCATGTCTCCAAAAGACAAACAGCTCCCCCCCCAGCCCCCCCCATTGCCCCCAACAAACATATTGGAAAAAACAGAGGGGACGTTTGATTATAGGGAATTCCAAAATTACTTTCCCATGGGGGCACAAAAAATTGAACACGGGGTAGCTTAAAATTCAGTTCAAAAAATCGTGTGCCCGGTTTCTCAGGGTTCTGACAAAAAACACTGGTTGAATCCCGTCCCCCAATTGCCCATATGGTTAGGTTATTTTGCTTTTTGGAAAATAACGACTAAAAAGGGGTGGAGAGATTACAAACCCCACCAATGGGGGGCCCCCTTTTCCCATTTTTTGTAAAAACGCCCCCTTCCCCCGTGCAACGTGTGGCCTCGCCCATCATCCCCCCCATGGGGTTTAGACTTTTAAATTGAATCCAGCCATTTTTAAATCCCCAAAAGCTTCAGACAGTATGCGGGAAAAACTGTTGCAGTTTTTTGTAGAAAAAAAAGTTTTCCTTTCTTGTGGGGGAAAGGGGGTGCCCCGGGAAAAGACATTTTACAAATCCCCCTAGACATCAGCCCAAAGGTTACAAAAACCTAGCATGGAACAAAAAATTTATTTTTTTTAGTGCCTCTTTCTACGCATACTCCCCCCTGCGGCAAGCCAAGATTTTCCAATTTTAAAAAACCACCCCACCCCAAACACCCCAGCCCCATTTTCCCGGCCCAGCGTGCCCCAACCTTCCCGGGCGCTAACATCGCGGTCGCGCCGATGCAGTCAAACAGGCCACCCCCCCCTGTTGAAAAAACCCCAGTTTCCCTCTTTTTTTCCGATGGGGGGCCCCTTTGTCAGTACTTCGTGACAACGCCAACGCGCGGCACCGGCCCCCAAACCCCATGCCCACTTACGGAAACGCTTTTTCCCGCCACGGTCCCCTCCCTCCCCACTAACCCTTTTCGGGAAAATTCCCTTAAAGCGTCCCACTGCTAAGGCAGCCTGGGGCCCTTTTTCTTCGGGTTTTGAAAAATGTCTTTGAAAGAGTTTTCCCTTCCACACCCACCGGCCCCCTCCCCCCCCCCCCCCCCCCCCCCCCCCCCCCCCCAAAAAAAAAAAAAAAAAAAAAAAAAAAAAAAAAAAAATTCACCACAAAACCCAAAAACAAACTTGAGGAACTAGAGTGTTTTTAAAACGTACAAGTCCTTGATATAAGTGTGTGTGTGTGTGTGTTGTGTGTGTGTGTGGGTGTGTGTGTGTGTGGGGTGTTTTTGTGCGTTTGTGCACCGCGGCGTTCGTGTGGTGTGTGTGTTTTGTGTTGTGGGTGTTGTGGGGTGTAACTTTCCCCTTTCTTTCCCCGGGGGGGGGGGGGGGACTGAGAATTTAATCCTCGGTTTAACTATTGGGGCGTGTCATTATGTTTTAGCAATAATAACTATCTTTTCAATCGGTTCTTTTATTGACATTTTTTTCCCCTTTGGCTGTGCTGAAACATTTTGTGTTCTACCATTTACTTTAAAGCCTCTTTGTTTTAAGACATTTCCCCCCAGGGTTTCGAAATGAGGGAAAACTGTGTGGTTTATAATCTTTATTTTCCCTTTAGAATGTCGGGATTTAAATTTTGTTTTCTTATCCCTGCGTTCGGGGGGATGTGCTGTTTGGAGAGGCCCCTTTAAAAGGGCAAGCATTTGTGCCAAACAGATTGGCCCTAAGAAAATTTTAAATCTGATTTTCCATATATATGGTTTTTCAAAATACATTTAAGTTGGAGATTTGTGCGTGAAACATACGGGAATTGTTGCTTTTTAGTCTTGCGGGTATTTCGCCCTGTACAAACCTGACGCAATTAGTTGAGTGCACTTTAAATTGAAAGTGCATTCTCTCATCCATTTCCCAAACCATGCTGTGGTCCAAATTACCAGTTTTTTTTTTTTGGATTTTTCTTTTTTTTTTTGTTGTTGTTTTTTTTTGCTGTTTTTTTTTTGTTGTTTTTGGTTGTTGTTTTTTTCATTTTTATTTTTCTTTTTTGACGTGCCCTTTTCTTCCCCTTTTTTTTTTTTTCCCTTTTTTCTTATGCACTCAGGAATAAAATGCCCACCCCCAAAAACCCTCTTTGGCCTTCGAGGAGGGGGAAAATTTTTGCCTTTTAAATTTCAATTTCCCGTCAGAAAGGGATCTCTGTTATCTCGCCCCTGATATCAAACACCAAAAGCCATTCCTTTTTTTGGGTCTCCCCAAATTTAAAGGGACAAATACCTACTTTAGTAAATAAAGATGTAGCGGTAAAGGTTTTTAATACCATTCAAAAAGCCCCTATTTAAAAAAAAAAAAAGGGGACAGGTTTTTCTAGTGATGCAGTGAATCTCTATACTTAAAAGGGGATTTCCCCCAACTAGAACAGCATAAATTTTAAAAGCAGTGTGGATACAAATCACACTGAACAAATCACGGTCCATTTTTAAAGGGTTTTGCTATGGGAACCCCGCGAAAGAGTCAGTGGGTGATAAATTTGTTCTAAGAGGGGCGCAGTTTCCCTTTTTAAAGTAAAGAGATTGTTTTACTCGGTGACTTCAAAGTAGATCTTTTTTAAATCAAAACAGCCAAAGGGAACCAAAAAGATAAGTGTGTTTTAATTTACATAGATTATCAAAAAAACCCAACCCGGGGTAACACCCAAATTCAAAAAAACAATTAATTGGGCCTTTTTTATTCCCCAAAAAGAAAAATAACATACTTGAAGCTTGTGTAACCCGTCTTCTTTCTAGGGATCATTAAACCCCGTTTTGTGTTACTTTGGGCTAAAATGGAAATTTAAAAACCCCCAAAAACCCGGCCAAAAATTCCATAAATTTCGGGTTTCTTCTCAAAAATTTTAAAGAAAAAAAACTTTTTGCTTGATTTTTAAAAGAAATTGAACTTAATTTCAAATATTCAATTTTTGTGATCCAGATTCAAACGATTGACTTTTTTGGGCGAAAATTTTTTCAGAAGTCTATAAAAGGGCATGCTCCGTTAAAACCAAACCGGGTAAAGGGATATTCCCAAAAAAACCGTGGGGCACGAAAGAAATTTCAGGAGGAAAGCTAAATTTGGGGCCTTTTTAAAGGAAAATGGTAGGGGAAAAAGAATCAAAATTTAATAAGAAAAAGCAATTTAAAATCTCAGAAAACGAAAGGGAAAAACTAAATACTATCGCGAGTTTTAACTTCCAAAAAAAATCCAAAATGGTTTTTGGGAAAAATAAAACCCGCCCTTTAAAAAATTAAAAGTTCTTTTCAAAAAACAAAATGTTATCAAAGGGAAATTTTTTGCTGAACAACTTAAAAAAACTCACTTCTCGACCATTCCAATTTCTGTTGTTTTATGATCTTTTAAACTTAAAGAACTTAAAGAACTCCTCAATTTTGTCCCCGACAAAAAATTTAGTCTGAAAATTCACATTTCCCCTCATTTAAATGTGCCGGGGGTTCAGTACCTACTTAAATTTAAAAATTTAGGAAACGTGGACTAGATGGGATAGATGGCAAAAAACTGAAAAAATCTTTGGCCCCCAGTTTTAATGCCGTTAACGTTTTTCCTTTTTCTGTGCATAGATAAAAGTTATTTTCCCAAAAGCGTTTAAAAAAAACCCCCCCCCAAAAAATTATACCCATTATTTAAAAATTGGTGAAAAAATGATTTCCCTTTTAAATTTCAGACCCTTTTCAAACTTAACCCAGGGTTTCCAAAACCCCCCGAGAAAAGATTTAAAAAAAACCATCCTTCTTTACTTCAAAAAGTTCGATTTGCTCCATCCCCGGCCCGTTGGTTTCCCGACAGAAAATTCCCGCCCTTCCCGATTAATCAAACTTGTAGATGTGTTGGGTTAAAAATTTTTTATAACAAAAAGTTTTTTGTTGGGGGTCTTATTCGTTGATTTTAAAAAAAACTTCATTCATTGGGCCCCAAATTTTCCTTATTTGAAAACTGGAGTTTTACGGTTTTTTCAAAATCGCCTTTTTTTCCTTCTAAAATCATACATCACAAAACGACAAAAAATGCGTCTTTTCGGGGGGGGCTGTCTTTATTTAACCAAAAATTAAGTATGGCGGGCCCAAACCCCCATTTTAGGCCCCCTACTCTTCTCAATCTACTTTTTAAGGGCCCACCCCCTTAAAGTGAGATCTACATGCGACCTTTTTTGCAGATGACACCCCAATTCACACCAGCATAATGATCCTTCCGTCTTTAAAAAAATTTGCAAGGGGAGTACCAACGACCCCTTTTAAATGGGCCCGAAACTAAAAACATATGTCATTCACCCCCAAAAAAAAAAAACTCTTTTACATTTTCAAAATAGGCAAAAAAGACAAAAGTAACCCAAAGATTTCCCCCTTTTCACCTCAATTTTTAAAGTACTTGTGGAAAAAAGTCCACTCATCATAAAGTTTTAGGATTGTAATTTTTAAAATAGTTCGCTGGAATCCCCAAAATAAAAGTTTTCTATGCAAAAAGCCCTTTTCCCGAAAAATTTTTCAGCTCACCAAAATCAAACACTTTCCCTTTACCTTCATTACGAAAATTTTTTTCCTTTCTCTATTCGTCCCCCATGTTGATTATGCATCGAAAATATTTGGGGTTCTGCAAGTGGGAAAAAAAAAACTTTAAAAAATTGTTCGCCTACATAAACGAGCGGCCCCCAAACTAATCCCTTCCCGAAGAAAAACTAGCCCCGAAAAAACTCTGATTATAAAAATCTTCATTCTTCCATTCAGCCGAGACTCAAAAACAAAAAAAGGGCTAATGATGCCAAGTTTTGCCGGGAAGGGTCCCAAAAACTTTAATGAGACGATTCCAAAAGTCTCGCGAGAAACTCCCACAAACTCCATACCCCAATTTCCCCCGAATTTTTCCCATTTAAATCAAGTCTAACCCTTTTTTTGGGAACCTCTTTGTGGGAACTCCCCTTTCCAAAAATACATCAAACAAATCCTTTTTTACCAAAAATTTCAAAAATATTAAATTACCCCTCTTCTGTAATACCAAAAAATTCTCAAAAACATAAATCCCCCTCCCTTTTTTTGTACTTAACCAATTTTTCTTTTCTAAAAAAAATTTTTTCTTTTCTTTTTGTTCATGTTGAAGTGTTTTGGAAGAGGGGAGATATTTATGTTTATAATATATTTTTTTATATATTATATATATATATATATTTATATATTATTTAATTATATAATAAAAGATTTTTAAAATTTTTTTTTAAAAAGCCTAAAATGACTTTTAAAAATTTCTCGGGCCCCTTTGGGGAGCAACATTTGTTATGGGGTATTAAAAGGGGGAGTGTTGGAGCTCTACGGTATTGTTTCGAGCGTGTTGCGCTGTCTCGATGACAGCGCAAAACGCTCGAGAAGGTTTGTGGGTTTTTTTGGGATTCCTTTTTTAAAATCATTAACTAAAATTTATTTATTTGTTTTATATTATATATAATATATTTTATATATTTATAATTTATATATATATATATATATATAATATTCAAAAGTGTGTGTGTTTGTTGTAGTAGTTTGTATGTATGTATGTATGTTTGTATGTATGTGTGTGTGTTTATATACGCGTGCGCATTTTATGTGTTGGGTATGTGTTTGCGTGTTTATGTACTATGTGTTTTATGTTTTATGAAAGTGCATGTGTGTGTTTGTGTGTGTGTTTTGTATTGGTTTTTTGGGATATTTATTTTTAATATTTATTTATGTGTATATGTTTTTATGTATGTGTGTATGTATGTATATGTTTGTTTGTATATGGGATATATTTTATATATATAATTTATATTTATATATATATATTTTATATAAAATATATTATATATATATTTTTTATTTTTGTGTTTGTGTTGTGTGTGCGGGTGGGGTGTGCGGTGTATTTCATATATGTGGGGTGTGTAATTTATGTGTGATTTTGGATATAATTTTTATGAAAAATGGGTTATAGGGTTTTTACCCCTTTTTTTACTCTTTTCTCTCTCTCTCATTTTTCTCTCTCTCTCTCTTCTCTCTCTCTTCTCTCTCTCTCTCTCTCTCTCTTCTCTCTTCCTATTTCTCTCTCTCTGGGCCCCTCTCATTCTTCTTTTGTTCTCTGTCTCTTGTCTCTCTGTCTCTCCTTTTCTCTCTCTCTCTCTTTTCTTCTCTCTCTCTCTTCTCTCTCTCTATTTCTCTCTCTGTTGTGAAAGCGTTTGGGGGTTTATTTCCGAATTCCGTACATATTTTGTCATGTTCATTTAACTGTTTATTTTTTACAGGCTAATTATTGTACGTTTCAGTACTTTTTTCCCTTTTAAAATTTATTACATCTCTGCTGTTTCCCCCCTTCCCCTTCATCCTTCACTCTTCGCATTTTTTTTTCTCTCCCCCCCCCCCCCCCCCCCCCCCCCCCCCACCCCCCCCCCCCCCCCCCCCAATTTCATCTCCACTTTTTAAAACCTTTCTAGTAAATTTTTATGCTTTCGAAAAAAGAATACATGTTTTGCCTTGCTCTCTTTTCTCTCTTTTCTCTCTCTCTCTCTCTCTCTCTCTCTCTCTTTTCTCTCTCTCTCTCTCTTTTTCTCTCTCTCTCTTCTCTATGCGTGCGAACGTGCGTGTTTTTGTTTTTGTTCAAAAAAATGTAAGCCCCTTTTTCATATTCACTTCACTGTTTGTTTTCTACATGCCCTTCTTGTACGTTGTAGTACCTTTCCTTTTGTTCCCCCCCCCACTCACTCCCCACCCCCAC
>JAFLJL010009339.1:0-18741 GCA_018398815.1 Conus ventricosus
GGGGTGAAAAATGGTCTCCCAATGTAAGCAAAAATTTAAGCAAATGGGAAATTGGTTTTTTAGGGAAAAAACAGGGTTTGGCGAAAAAAAAACCCTTTTTTTTCGTGTTTTTAAAGCAAAAAAAGATTGAATTTAATTGGCCCGAGGGTTTTTAAACCCAAGGAAGAAAAGCAAAAAAATTTTTTATTAAAAGAATCTAAAAACCTTTTAAGCCCTTTTGGTTTCCCCGGGGAATTTTTCAATGGTCCATTGACAGGCCCAAAAGAAAAAAACAAAACCCAAATTTTAATTTGGGGATATCGGAAACAATCAAAATTCCCAGCAACAGACATTAAAAAATCGGTTTTAAAATGTTTGTTCCCCTTAAAGCCGAATCTCAAAAACGAATTTTAAAATTTTTTTCTTTTATGTCCTGAACCCAAGGATCTTAACAACCCGTGGAAATTTAACCCCAAAAACCAAAAAACAACCTTCACTATTCAATTAATTTTTTTAAAAGTCATCGACAAAGAAGGGAAAATGAAGCAGCGCTGTTTAAAAATTTTTAAAGGGAATTTAAAAAAAAATTTTGTATTACTTAAAATTTGACTCCGAAAAAGAAATGGAATTTTTCAAAGGGCCCTTTATATGTAATCCCCCTTCTAAGGGGGTATGGCCTTTTCGAATTTAAAAAATTCACTACAAACAATCTCCTCCCCTCTCTCTCTCCTCCTTTTCTCTCTTCCCCCCTCTCTTCTCTCCCTCTTCTCTCCCCCTCTCCCCTCCCTTTCTAATTGCATTACCCTGTTTTTTCAGAGGACATAAGGAAATGTTTAAGAATTAATTGTTTTTAAAACCCCTTTATTGGGGGGCCCCCCTAGGGAAAAAAAATTTTGTACTAAAGGTTTTCAGGAAAGCAAGAGGGAAAGTTAGGTTTTGTTACCCCCCCCCCCCCCCCCCCCTTTTAAAAAAGACCACTTTGGTAAAAAAAAAAAAAATAACAAAGGTCAAATTTTCCAAAACGTCTCCTTTCCCCAAGCCTTTTTCATTATCACTAAGCCATAAAAATTTTTATATTTTTTTTTCTCAAAAACCCCCGTCACTTCTCTTCCTCCTAATAACACAAACCCAAAATCAAAGGGAAGGGTTTCCCCCCCCCGAATGACCCCTTCCCCCCCCCCCCCCCCTCTCCCTCTCTCCCCTCCCTCCTCTCTCCCTCTCCCTCCTCCTCTCTCTCTCCCTCTCCTTTTCTCTTTCTCTCGCTCCCCCCCCTCCCATTCACCCTTTTTCTCTCTTTTCGTCCGTTTTTTTGGGCCCCCGTCGGCTCCTATCTCTGTCTTTCCTTTTTCCCGTCCTCTTTCTTCTCTGTTTCTCTGTCTTTCCCCTCTTTGGGGCTCTGTCTTTTTTCTCTGCCTCCCCTATCCCTCTGTCTCTGTCTCCCCCTACTTTCAAACCCCTCTCTGCCTCTCCATTTTTTGTACTTCCCCCTTCTTAAAAGAAAAGGGAGTAAATTTAAAAATGGGAAAAGAAGAAATGCCTTTTTGGGGGTGGGGTGGTGTTGTGTTTTGTGGGGTGGGGTGTGTGGTGTGTGTGTGTGTGTGTGTGTCTGTCTGTCGTCCCGTCTTCTGTCTGTCTGTCTGTCGTCTGTCTGTCGTTTTTTGGCCCGGGGCAAAAAGGGGTTCCACCCTCCGAACAAAACTACTGGGCCGATCTTTTTTTAAAAATTTGGGGGGTATTTTCATTATGCTGTCTCTTCCCCTCTCTCGTGGCTGGTGGCCTAAAGAAAAAAAACCGCATTGTTCATTTTCTTCTCCCCCTCCTCTTCTCCCCCCTCTCTCCCCTCTCTCTCCTCTTTTCCCCTCCTCTCTTTCTCCTCTCTCTCACTTAAAAATCTCTTTTTCCCGGTGTTTTCCCTTTTTTTTTTGTCTGTCTGATTGGCTTTTCTGTTTTGTCTTTGTCTGTTTTTTTTTTGTCTGTCTGTTTCCCTCTTCTCTTCTTTTTCTCCCTTCTCCCCCCTCACCTCCCCTTTTTTTCTCTCTCTCTCCTTTTCTCTCTCTTTCCTTTTTTTCTCCCTCCTCTCTTCTCTCTTCCTTTTTCTGTCCTGCACATTTCACACACACAACCCCCCACACAAACACTCCCCACTCACCACGCCTCCTCTCTCCCCTCTCCCCTCTCTCCACCCCCTCTCTCTCTCTCTCTCTGTGTCTTTCTTCTCGTCTTCTGTCCCGGCTGTCTGTCTTCTCTCTACTTCTCTCTTTTCTCCCCTTTTCCCCTTCCTCCTCTTCCCCTCCCCTCTCCCCTCCTCTCTCCTCTCTCTCTCTCTTACTCAATCTCATAAACCCCAAACCTAATTAGTGATCATCTAATTCCATAAGTTTTTTGTTTCAGAAACCCCCCTTTTACTCTTTCCCGCCCCCTAATAACACTAAACCCAAAATCACAGGTTTAAAGGGTATTTTTTTTGGGATGTGCTTTTTTCTCACCCCCTCTTTCTCACCCCCCTCTTCTCTCTACTCTCTTCCTTTTCCTCTCCCTCCCCCCCCCTCCCCCCTCCCTCCCCCTCTTTTCCCTCCCCTCCCCCTCCCCCTCTTCCCCCACCCTCTCTCTCTCTCCCCTCCCCTCCCCTTTTCTCATTTCCCCACCTCTCTCTTTCCCCTGTCTCGATTCCTTTCTCTGTCTAAAACTGTTTCTTTTGTGTGTGTCCTCCCTTTCTCTTCTTTTTTTTTCACTGTTTTTTCTGTCCTTTTTTTTCAGCCCCCTCCTATCTCCCTTCCGTCTTTGTCTCCTCCCCTCCCCTACTTTCCCCCCAAATCTGTCCTCCCCCCCCTTTCTTTTTTTTTACGCCTCTCTCCTCACTCTCTCTCTCTCCCTCTCTCCTCCCCCCTCTCTCTCTCTCCTCCCCTCTCCCTCCACCCCCCCTCTCCCCCTCTTTTCCCCTCCCTCTCAACTGTCCCCTCAAATTTAAATTTCCCTTCCCCTTTACTTTCCCGATACTTTTTTATCTGTCTGTATATCCTCTCTTTCTCGACTCTCTGACCTCTCTCTCTCCCCTCTGTCTCTCTCTCTTTCCTCTCTCTCTCTCTTCCCCCCCTTCACCCCCCCCCCCCCCCCCCCCCTCCTTTTCTCTCTTTCTCCCCTTTCCCCTCCCCCTCTCCTTTCTCCACCCCCCGCCACCCCTCTTTAAAACAGTCCTTATTCAATGAAACAACTAATGCCATATTACATTTTTGTTTCAGAAAACCCCCGTCAAACCCCCACTCCTAATAACATAACCCAAAAACACAGTAAGGGGTATTTTTTTCCCGGAAGGCCTTTTTTCCCACCCTCCCCCCCCCCCCCTCTCCTCTCTCTCCTCTCTCCCTCTCTCCTCTCTCCCTCACCTCTCCCTCCTTTCTCCTCTCCTCCATCACTCTCTCCCTCCTGTCTCACCACGCTTTTCTCTTTCCCCTGTCTTTTTTTTTTGCATCTGTCCCATGTTGTGTGTGTTTTTTGTGTGTGTGTCTCTCCTTTCTTTTTTTTTTTTTCTGTTTTTTTCCCGTCCCTTTTCCCCTGCCAAAACCTCCCATCTTTTTTCTCTCTCCCCTCCCCCACTTTCCCCCATTTTCTGTTTTCCCCCTCTTTCTTTTCCCACTCCCCCTATCTCTTTTCTCTGTCTCTCCCTCTCTCTCTCTCCTCTCTCTCTCCCCTCTCTCCTCTCCCCTTTTTCCCCCCCTCTCTCTCCTCTCTCCTTTTCTCTCTCCCTTTTCCCTTCCTCTTCTCTCAATTATTTCACTCTCCACCCCCTTCCCGATTTCCCTTTTTTAAACGTCTGTATAGCACTCTTTTTTCTGATTCCCCTCTCTCCCCTCCCCCCAAAACCCCCTCTCTCCCCCCTCTTTTCTCTTCCTTCCCCTCTCCCCCCCCCTCCCTCCCTCTTTTTCCTTCCTTTCCCCCCCCACCCCAAATTTTCTCCCCTTTAAAAACACCTATTTCACTGATCATCAAAACCAAATGTCCCTTTTTGTTTTAGAAACCCCTTTACTCCGACCCAAAAAACACTACCCAAAATCACGGGAGGGTAATTTTTTAGATGTTTCTTTTCCCCCCCCCTTCCTCTGTCTCTCTTTTGTCTCTCTGCTCTTTTCCCTCTCACCCTTTTCTCCCTCTCTCTCTCCCTCAACTCTCCGTCTCCCCCCCCTTCCTCTCTCCTCTCTCTCCTCTCTGACTCTAGTCCTGGGGTCGTCCGTCAGCGTCTGTCTGTCTGTGTGTCTTCTTTTCACCTCACCCCAAAACTTTTTCCCTTTATATGTCCTCCCCCCTTTTTGCCCGTTTTCTCTCTCGACCTTTTCCCCTCCCCTTTTCCTTTCCCTTTCTCCTCCCTCTCTCTCTCTCTCCTCCTCCCCTCTCTCTCTGCTCCCCTGTCTCACGCACGCTTCTCTTTCTCTGCTCGTTTTCGCCCTCTGTTCCAAAAATGTTCGTGTGTGGTTCTTTTCCTTTCTCTGTCTTTTTTTTTCACTGTTTTTTTCTGTCTTTTCCCCAGCCTCCCTACCCTCCGTCTTTGTCTCTCTCCCCTCCCCCCACTTTCCCCCCCCTCTGTCTCTCCCTCCCTTTTTTTTTCTTCCTCTTTTCTCTCTCACTTCTCTCCTCTCTCTTTTCTCTCCCCCCCTCTCTCTCCTTTTCTCCCTTCTCCTCTCTCCCTCTCCTCTCCTCTCCCTCTCATCTGTCTCTCACTTTTTTTCTCTCTCACTTTCCCGATACTTTTTTTTTTTGTCCCGTAAAACTTTTCTCTTTCTCCTTTACTCCTTTACCTTTCCCCTCTCCTCTCTCGTCTCTCCCCTCTTTTTCCTCTCTTTTCCTCCCTCTCTCTCTCTCCCCCTCCCCTCCCTTTTCCCCTCCCCTTTTCTTTCTCTCTCTCTCTCTCCTTTCCTCCCACCCCACGCCACTCTCTCTTATCATTCCCCTTATTCAATGATCATCTAAGCCATTGTACATTTTTGTTTCAGAAACCCCTGTCACCAAAAACCCCCACTCCTAATAACACAACCAATCCCCAGGGAAAGGGTATTTTTTCCGGGTGCCTTTTTTTTCACCCTCCCCCCCCCCCCCCCCTCCTCCTCTCCCCTCCTCTCTCCCCCCTTTACCCTTTTCCCCCCACTCTTCTCTTCACTCCCTTTCCCCCCCCTTTTGGTCTCTCCTCTCTACCTCCACCCCTCTCTCTTTCCCCCCTTTCTTTCTCTTTCTCTTTTTTTTGAACTGTCTATGTCTGTGTTTGTGTCTGTGTGGTTTTCTCCCCTTTCCTTTTTTTTTTCTCTGTTTTTCCCCCTTCTTTTCTCTGCCTTTTCTCTCTCCCCTCTTTGCTCTCCCCCCCCTCCCCTACTTTCCCCCATCTCTGTCTCTCCCTCTTTTTTTTCTTACTCTCTCATTCCCCTGGGCCCCCTCTGTTTTCTCTCATCCTCCCTCTCTCCCCATCTCTCTCTCCCCTCTCTCCCTCTCCCCTCCTCTGTCTTCAATTAAATTTTTTCTCTCTCACTCCCCTTTTGATACTTTTTTAAACTGTTGTATATCACCTTTTTCTGACTCTCTCTCCCCTCCTCCCCCCCTCTCCTCTCTCTCCCTCTCTCTCTTTTCTCTCTCTCTCTCTCACACCTTCTCCCACCCCACCCCACCCCTCTCTCATCAGTCTCTTTTTCCCCTGGGCATCTAAATTTCCATATTTACATTTTGGTTTTAGAAACCCCTGTTTTCTCCGACTCCTAAAACACTAAACCAAAAATCACTGGGGAGGGGTAATTTTTTTAGATTTTGTCTTTTTTTTCCCCCCCCCCTTTTTCTCTGGGCTCTCTTTCTCTTTTTTCCTCTCTTTTCTCTCTCTCCCTCTCTCTCCCACTCCCCCCTCCCTCTCTCTCTTTTCCCGACTCAAAGTCCCCTGTGTCGTCTGTCAAGGCCCCGCTGTCTGTCTGTGTGTCTGCCCCTCACCTCACCCCAATACTTTTCCCCCATATTCTCTCCCCCCCTTTCTGCCCCTTTTCCCCTCTCTCTCTCTCCTCTCCCTTTTTCTCTCTTCTCTTCGCTCCCTCTCTCGCTTTTCCTTTTCCCCTCCCCTCCCCCTCTCTCTCTCTCTTACCAGGGCTCATATTTTGGTGATCATCAAAGCCATATTATATTTTTTTGCTTCGGAAACCCCCGTCCCTGCCCACCCCCTAAAAACAATAAACCCAAAATCACTGGTTAAAATTTTTTTCTCAATGTCTTTTCCCCCCACCCACCCCACCCCTCTCTCTTCTCCCCTCCCCTCTTTACCCCCCCCCTCTCTCCCCCTCTCTCCTCCCCTTTTCCTCTCTCTCCCTCCCTCTCCTCTTTCTCTCCCCTCCCCACCCCCTCTCTCTCCCCTCCTCTCTCTCTCTCTCTCTTTTTCCTCTCTTACCTCTCCCCTCACTTTTTATCTTTTCCCCCCCTCTGGCTCTGACTCTGCTTTCACTCTCTCTCTCTCCCTCCCCACCTTTTCTCTCTCTCTCCCTCTTTTCACCTCCCCTCTCCTTTTCTCTTTCTCTCTTCTTTTTCTCGGGCCCCTTTTGTCCCCCTTTCTATCTCTCCAAACTTTCTCTCTCTGTCTTTGTCCCCCCTTCCTCTATTTCCCCCTCTAAATTTTTCTCCTCTCTCTCCCCTAAATCTTTCCTCTCTCTCTCCCCTTCCCCTCCTTCCCCCCTCCTCTCTCATCTCTCTCCTCTCCTTTTCTCTCCCCCTCTTCCCCTTTTCTCCCCCCTCATCTTTCTCTCACTTAATTTTTCTCTCCCCACTCCTTTTGTTACTTTTCTCTGTCTGTTTTTCTCACTCTTTCTCTGTTCCCTGACCCCCCCCTTCCCCTCTCTCCCCCTCCCCTCTCGGTTTCCCTCCCTGCTCCTCCCCTCCCCTCTTCTCTCTCCTCCCCTTCTCCTCCCCCCACCCCAAATCTCTCTTATCAGTCCCCATATTCAATGATCTTCCCAAAAGCCATATTTCCTTTTTGTTTCAGAAACCCCTGAAACCCCCACTCCTTTTTAACACTTTCCAACATCACAGGTAAGGATATTTTTCGGATGTTTTTTTTTCACCCTCTCCTCTCTCCTCTTCCCCTCTCCCTCCCCTTCTCTCTCTCTCCCTCTCTCCATCTCCCTCTCTTCCCCTCCTTTTCTCTCTCTGTCTCAAAGCCCCGCTCTCCTCTTTTTTCTGTCCTCCTTTTTCCCGCATCTGGGCTATGTCTGTGGGCTTTTGTCCTGTGTGTGTCCCCCCTCTCTTTTTTTCTCCTCTTTTTCTGTTTTTTCTCCGCCAAAAACTCTCCATCTTTTTTCTCTCTTCCCCCCCCTACTTTTCCCCCCCCCTCTGTCTCTCCCCTCTTTCCCTTTTTTTTACTCTCTCTGTCTCTGACTCTCTCTCCTCTCTTTTCCCCACCCCCCCTCTCCTTCTCTCTCTCTCCCCTCTCTCCCCTCTCTCCCCCCCTCTCCCTCTCAAACTGTCTCTCCTAAAAATTTTTCTCTCTCACCCTTCTGATACTTTTTATTTTTGTTCCCGTATATCACTTCCCTTTTCTGACCACTCTCTTTTCTCTCTCCTCCTCTCCTCTCTCTCCTCCCCTTCCTCCCCCTCTCCTCTCTTTCTCTCTCCTCTCTCCTTCTCCCACCCCACCCCAACCCCTCTCTTATCCCGCCTATAAACATTATCAAAAGCCATATGACAAATTTTTGTTTTAGAAAAACCCCCGTTTACTCCGGAAACCCAATAACACTAAAACCCAAAATCACCGGTGAGGATATTTTTTCGGGTGTTTTTTTTTACTCCCCCCCCCCCCCCTCTCTCTCTCCCCTCACTTCCTCCTTTTCCTTCTCTCTTCTCTCACTCCTCCCTATCTCTCTCTCTCTCACTCTCTCCCCTTTTCTCCTCTCCCCCTCTCTCCCCCCTCCCCTCTCTCTCCTCCTCTCTGACCCCTATTCTCTGTGTCGTTTCCCTTTTTGTCAATGGGTCCCAACTCTCCCCCTCCCCCAATACTTTTTCCTTTATATGTCCCCCTCCCTCTTTTTGTCCCCTTGCTCTCTCTCTCTCTCTTTTCCCCCTTTTCCTTTTTCTCTCCCCCTCTCTCCCCTCTCTTTTCTTTTCCCCTCCCCTCCCCCCTTACCCCAGTCCATATTTAGTGGAACCCCTTTTAAAACCCCAAAGTAAATTTTTGTTTCAGAAACCCCTGTGGGCTTCCCACCCAAAAAACAAAACCAATATCCGGGAGATTTCTTTTCAAATTCTTCTTTTCCCACCCACCTCTCACTCCCCTCCCCCTCTTGGGGGGGGGGGGGGGGGGGGGGGGGGGGGGGGGTTTCCCTTTTTTTTCCCGGGGGGGGTCCATTTATTAAAAATTCGATCTCCCCCTACTCCCCTCTCCTCACTTTTCTCTCTCTCTCTCTAATTTTTCTCAACCTCCTTTTCTCTCCCCTCTCTCTCTCTCTCTCCCGCTCTTCCCCTTTCTCTCTCTTACTCTCTCCTTTTTTCCTTTCTTTCCAATCCCTCTCTTTTTTGTCTCTTTTTCCCTTTTCTCTCACTCTCCTTTTCCCCAAAACCCTCCCTCTCTTCCTCCCTCTCCTCTTTCCTTTCCCCTTTTTCCCGTCTCCATTTTAAACTCTCATCTTTTTCTTTTATTTGTCTTTTTTCTCCTTTTCCTCCTATTTCTCTTTTCCCCTCACTCTCTTCCTCTCTCCCCTCTCCCCCTCTCTCTACCCCTCCCCTCTCTCTCCTCTCCCCCCTCTCTTCATCTTCTCTCCTTTTTCCCCCCCCCCCCATCTCTCAACTCCCTTTTTGTACGATTTACCTTTCTGTTTTTAAAACCCCCCCCGCTCCCCCCTTTCCTCCGGGGGGTTTTTTTTTTTCCTTGTTCCCCTTTTTTTCCTCCCTCCCCCCCCTCTCCTCTCCTCCCTCTCTCTCTCTCCTCACCTCTCCCCTTCTCCCCCCACCCCCCCCCTCCACTCTCTCTTTCTCTTCCCCCCCCCTTTATCTTTCCCAAAGCTTGTTTTGCTTTTTATTTTAAAAAACCCCCTTCCCCCCCACCCCCACCCCAAAAAACCTTCCCAAAATGTTTTTTTTCCCGTTTTTTCCCCCTTTCTCCCCTCCCCCCCCTCTCCTCTTTTTCTCACTTTTTATTTTTCCCCTCCCCTCCTTCTCTCTCCCCTCCTCTCCCCAAAAAACTCTCCCCTTTTTCTCTCTCTCTCTCTCTCTCCCCCTCTCTCTCTCTTTCTCTTCCCAGTCTCTTTTTCTGTCTTTGTTTCTGCCCCTCAACCCCCCTATTTTTAAAATTCCAAACCCCTTTTCGCCCTTTTTTTCTTTAAAGGCAAAAAAAAACCTTCTTTCTTTTTTTAAAAATTTTTCCCCAAAAAAATTTTAAAATTAATTTTTTCCGATATTTCCCCTTTTAATCTCCCTTTCCAAAAAGGGCTTCCAAATTTTTTCCGCTCAAAAAATTGAAAAAAAAAACGGTCTCCCCTTTTTTTGGGGATTTTTTGTCCAAACTAATCGGTTCCCCCTTTTCAAGAAAGTGTTTAAAAACCTTAAAGGCCCCTTTTCCTGTTCTTTCTTTTTTTTTAAAACTTCCCCAATTTTTCTTTTTTCCCAATTTTTACTCCTTTTCCCAAAGGTCTATCTCAAAATTTCCTTCCAATCGAAAAAAAAAAGGTCTTTTTCTCTAATCTTTTTAAAATTTTTTCCTCCTTATTTCTTCTCCCCACCTTCCCCTTTCAGTTGTGATTGTTTCACTCTCCCTCTCCTCTCTCTCTCCCCCCTCCCCTTCCCCTCTCCCCTCCCTCTCTCTCTCCCCTCTTTCCCTTTCCCTCTGACCCTTCTTTTCTTTCTACTCTCTCTTTCCCCCCTCCGTCTTTGTCTCCTCCTCTTTTTCTCTTTTTTCTTCTCTACCCTCCCTCTCTCTCTCTCTCCCCTCACTCTCCTCTCCCCTCTCTCTTCTCTCTCCTTCATCCCTCTCCTAATTTTTTGCCCCACTCCTTTTGTTTCTGAAATTTTGTTTTTTTTCACTCTTTTCCTCTCCTCTTTTCTCCTCTCTCTCTCTCTCGTCCCCTCTCTCTTTTCCCTCTTTCTCTCTCTCACTTTCTCTCCCCCCCTTTCCTGGTCTCCCCTTTCATCTTTTCTTACAAAACCTTTCTTTTTGGGTTTAAATGTCCCCCCCTTCCCCCCCTCTTAATTTTTTTTTTATTTTATCCCCCTCTCCCCTCTCTCCTCTTCCCCTCTCCCCTCCATTCCCCCTCTTCCCTCTTTTCTCTCCCCTCCTCACTCTTCTCCCTCCCTCTTCTTTTTTCCCACCCCTTTTTTCTCTTCCCCCTTTTCAGTTAGTTTTTCTGTTTTGTTTTTCTCTCCCCTTTTTTTCCCGTTTTTCCCTTCCTTTTTCTTCCCTTTTCCCCTCCATTTGTCTCCTCCCCCTCTCCCCCCCTCCCCTCTTTTCCTTTCCCCCCCTTTCCCTCCCTTTTTTTTTTCTCTCTCTTTTCTTCTCTTTATTTTCCCTTCTCTCCCCCCCACCCCCGTCTCTTTCTCTCTTTCTTCCTCTTCCAAAATTTTCTTTTTATTTAAAACCCCCGTCCCCCCACTCCTAATAAAAATTTAAAAAAACCGGTAAATATTTTTTCGGTGATTTTTTCTTCACCCTCTCTCTTTTCCCCCTTTTTCTCCCTCTCACCTTCCCCCTCTCCTCCCTCCTCTTCTTTCTCTCTTTCTTTTCCTTTTTCCCCTCCTTTTCTCCGCCCCCCCACCCCACTCCTTTTCTCAATTGGTCCCATTCTTTTGTGTTTGGGTTGTGTCTCCTTCTTTTTTTTCCCCCGGGTTTTCTCCGTCCCTTTTTTTTTCCAAACCTTATTTTATTTTATTTTTTCTCCCCCCCCCCCCTCTCTTTCTTCCCCCCCCTCTTTCTTTTCCTTCTCTCACCCCTTTTCTCTCTTTTTCTCTCTCCTCTCTCTCCCTCTCCCCTCTCTCTCTCTCGGCTCTCCCTCTCCCCTCTCCCCTTTCTTTTGTTCCCCTTTTCCTTTATTTCTTTATCCCACCCCCAAAAACTTTTTAATTCTTCCCCCTTTTTTCCTTTCTCCCCTCCCCTCCCCTCTCTCCTCTCTCTCTCTTCTCTCTTTCCTCCCTCTCCCCCTCCCCTCCCCCTCTCTCTCTCTCTTACTCCCTCTCTCTCTCCTTTTCCCCCCCCCCCCCCTCCCTTTTTATCAGTCCCAAATTTATGATCATCTAAAACCCTAAATAATTTTTTTTCAGAAACCCCGTACTTTCCCACCCCCTAAAAAACCCAAAACCCAAAAACATGGGTAGGATTTCTTTTTTTTCCCCCCTTTCCCCCCCACCCTCCCCTCTCTCTCTCCTCTCCCCTCCCACTCTCCCCCCTCTCTCTCCTCCTCTCTCTCTTTTCCCCATCTCCTCGCCTCTCTCTCTTCTCTCCTTTTCCTCTCCTTCCTCTCTTCCTCGACCCCCATTCTCTTTCCCTTCCCCTTTTTTAATTTTTTCCTTCCTTTTCCCTCCCCCTCTTTCCCCTTTTATTTCCTTTCCCCCCTCTTTTCCCTTTTTTTCTCTTTTTCCTCTTTTTTCTCTCTTCTCTTCCCCTTTTCCCTCCCCTCTCCAACCCTCTTTCTCTCTCTCTCTCCCTCCCCTCTTCTTTCCTTTTTCTCTCTCTACCCTTTCGGTTAATTTTAAACTTAAAACCTTTTCTCACCCTTTTTGGTTCCCCTGTCTCAAATCCTTCTCCTCCTGGTTAAATTTTTCCTTCCTTTCCCCCTTTTCCCCACCCCCCCTCCCCCTCTCTCTCTCTCCCCCTTCTCCTTTTCTCCCCCCCCCGGCCCTCTCTCTTTCTCTCTCTTCTTCTCAATCCTTTTTCCAATTTTTTCCCCCCCTTTTCCCCCTCCTTCCCCCCTCACTTTTTTTCTTGGGCTTTTCCTTTTCCCCCTTCCCCCCCCCCACCCCCCCTCTCCCCCTCTCTCCCTCTCCCCTCTCTCTTCCCCTTCTCTTTTCTCTCCCCCCCCCCTCTTTCTCCCCCTTCTCCCCTTTTTCTCTTTCCCCCCCCCTCCCCCCTTTTCCCCCCTTTTCTCTCTTTTCTTGTCTTTTTCATCTTTCTCCCCCCCCTTTCCTTTTTTCTCTTAACCCTTTTCCTTCTCTCTCTCCTCCCCTTTTTTCCCCTCTCCCCCTCTTTCTCTCTCCCTCTCTTTTCCCTTTTCATTTTGACCCCTCACTTCTTTCTCTTTTTCCCCCATTCCTTTCTTTTTTCCCCCTTTTCTGTCTTCTTTTTTTCCCTTTTCCTGTCTTTTCCTGCCCCCTTCATCTCCTCTCCTCTTTGTCTCTCCCCCCTCCCACTTTCCCCCTCTCTTCCCCTCCCTCTTTCTTTTTATCTCTCTTCTTCTCCTTTTTGGCTTTTTCCTCTCCCCTTTTCCCCTTCTCTCCCCCCCTCCCCCCACCCCTCCTCTCTCCCCCCTCCCCATCTGTCTCCACTTATTCTCTCTCCACTCCTTCGAACTTTTTTCTGTCTTATTTTCCTTTCCTGACCTCTCTCCTCTCTCTCTTTCTCCCCCCTCTCTCTCTCTCCTCTCTTTTTCTCTCTCCTCTCCTTCTCCACCCCCCCCCCCCCCCCCCCACTCTCTCTCTATCATCTCATATTCATGATCTTTTAAGCCAAGAATTTTTTTTTCAAAAACCCCCTGTTACTCCGACCCCTAAAACACAACCAACATCACTGGAAAAAATTTTTTTGGGATGGTCTTCTCTCTCCTCGACTCATGTCTCTTGTCTGTTTTCGCTGCTGTGTGTCTGTCTCTCACTTCACCCCAATACTTTCCCTCAATGTCTCCCCTTTTTCTGCCGTTCCCCTCCTCTCCCTCTCTCCTCTCTCTCCCCTCCCCTCCTCTCTCTCTCTCCTCTCCCCTTCCCTCCTCTCTCCCTCTTACTCATCTCAATTTAGTGATCATCTAAAGCCATATGTAATTTTTTTTTCAGAAACCCCTGGACCCGACTCCTAATAAAAAACCCAATATCACTGGGGGGGATTTCTTCCAGAGTCCTTTTTTTCCCCACCCACCCCTCTCCTCTTTCTCTCCTCCCTCTCCCCCCCTTCTCTCTCCTCTCTCCTCCCCCCTCTCTCTCTCCCTCCCCCTCTTTCTCTCTTTTACTCTCTCCTCACTTTCCCTCCCCTGTCTCTGTCTCACTCTCTCCTCTCTCCCTCTCTCCTCATCTCTTCTCCCCCTCTCTCTCTCTCTTTCTCTCGCCTTCTTCCTTTCTATCTCCAGTCTTTCCCTCTTTATTTCTCCTTTTCTCTCTCTCTCTCCTCTTACCCCTCTCTCCCTCTCCCCTTCTCTCTCCCTCTTTTCATCGTCTCTCATTTATTTCTATCTCTCATCCTTCTGTTACGTTTTATCGCGTCTATCTCACTCTTTTTGCTCTTTTCTCGTCCTGTCTCCTCTCACTCTCTCTCTCCTCTCTCTCTCTTCTCTTTTCTCTCTCCCTTTCCCTTTCCCCCCCCCCCCCCCCCCCCCCCAATGCCCTCTCTTTTACATCCTATTCAATGATATCTATTCCATATTCATTTCTGTTTCAAAAACCCCGTCACCCAACCCAAATAACACTACTAACATCACAGGAAGGGTATTTTTTTCGATTGTCTTTTTTCTCCCCCCCCCCCCCCCCCCTCTCTCCCCTCTCCTCCTCTCCTCTATCTCTTCCTTCCTGTCTCCCTTCTCTCTCTCTCTCCTCTCCTCCCCCCGTCCTCTGACCTATGTTCTGTGTCGTTTTGGTCGGTCTGTTTGTTATCTTCCCCCCCCCCCCCAAAACCCTTCCCTCAATTCCTACCTCTTTCTGTCCATTGCCTCCTTTTTTCCCCTGTCACCCTTTTCCCCTTTTCTCCCTCTTTCTCTCTCCCACCCTTCTCTCTCTCCCCTCTCTCTTCTCTCTCTTCTTCTCTAAACCTCCTCCCCTCCCTTCTCTCTCTCTCTCTCTCTCACGCACCCCTCTTTCTCTGCTCTGTTTCGGCCTCTCTAACAGTCGGGGCATTCTGTGTTACAAGACTGAAAAAAAAATCTTAAAAAAAGGAAAAAAAAATGAAACAAGATCATTGCAAAAAGATGTTTAATTAGGGAAAGTCTACGGTTTTTGGGGGAAATTTAATTACAGAGAACATATTTCAGAAAAAAAAGGACGGAATTTCCGACGAAAGACAATACTCGAAAAAAAAAGGTTGCCGAATCAGAAAAGAAAAAGGAAAATCCTGTCTCGTTTTCAATTGGGATTTGAAAAAAAAATTTCTCTCGCACACTTTTTCGCTCCCACCCTTCTGATCATGAATTTTCTCTCTCTCTCTCCTCCCCCTCCCTCCCTCTCTTCCCTCTCTCCCCCTCTCTCCTCCCTCTTCTCTCCCTCTCCCCTCCCCCCCTCCTCCCCCCTCCCCTCCTCCCCTCCCCCCCACCCACTCTCTTTTATACTCATACAAAACACTAATGCCAAATGTACTTTTTTGTTTTCAAAACCCCTGCACGCCACTCCTAAAAAACACACCAACACACGGGAAAGGGGATTTCTTCCGAATTTCCCCCCCCCCCCCCCCCCCTCCCTCTTCCCCTTTTCTCCCCTCCTCTCCTCCCCTTCTCTCTCTCTCTCCTCCCCTTTCTCTTGTCTCTCTTTTTCTCTCCCTCTCCCTCTCATGCACCTCTTCCCCCTCTGCCCCTGTTTCCCTGCCTCGCCTCTCTGCCCCCCTGTTTTTTTTTCCCTTTTCTCTTTTTTCCTGTCTTTCCTCTTTGCTCCTCTTTCCTCTCCTCCTCTATCTCACCTGCTCTGCTCCCCCCTACTTTCACCCATCTCTGCCTTTCCATTTTTTACCCCATTTTTTAATACTGTTCAAAAAAAGAAAACGCAAAAGAAATTTTGCCCCCTGGGGGGACCAACAGTTGAGAACACGCCAAAAACCCGGGCCCTGATTATGTCTTAAAACGTCGACGTGCAAATAACAAGTTTCCGGTTGTCACTAGTCACGGCGTTTTGGGGGCCCCGGGTGCGACAGGCAAACTTTGGGGTTTGTCTGTTTTTCGCCTGAAAAGCATCCCCAACCATGTGAACACACACACCCAGCATTGCAGTTAAAGCCGGGGGCATTTTGGCAACCGCAGGCGCACCTACCAAAAAACAGCTGCCACTTTTGGCCCACAAGAGAGAAACCCCGGGTCTTTGCAATTTGGGCAGAGTGCAACGATTGGCCCGGGTTTTGAATGCTCCCCCGTACCATACCACTTTGGACCGCTTCCAGGGGACGGGGTCATCAGCTGATGCCCCGAGGTAGCCGACCCAAATCACAACGCCACCCCAGACCGTTTTATACGGCAAGACATTCCGCAATCGTTTCCCCGGCCCCCCCACTGTCCGGCACGCTGGGCCCGTCCTCTCCGACCAACTGTCCGGAACAGGCGCAGCTGCTGGCGAGGGCTACGGGCCCCTACTGGCAACGTAATGAGGGGGCCCATCGCAAACCAACTGAAGGGGCACCAACACAACACTGGACACTGAGAACCATTGGGGACATCTGGTTTTCGGATTAGTCCCAGTTTCTGCGCCCGGGCCCTGACAGGAGGGGAAGGGGTTTTCCCCGCCCGGTTAAGAACGCAAACCCCAGAACTGCGTCGACGGGCACCTCCGCATGGGGGCGGGGAAGTCAGGTAGGGGGGGGCCCTCAGCAAAACCCGCAGACCAGCGGTGCGCGGGGAAGGTCACCCGACAGCCCCCAACGCCCGGCATTGTTTGCCACACGCCGCCTCTAATGGCCACTCCCCCGGGCCGGTTTCAGCGGGCAAAGCCAGGCCCCCACAGCAAAACCCGGGCCACAGCCTTCTTAACCGCCCAAAAACACAACACCCCCGGCCCGGCCCCTCTTTCCCCGGTTTGAATCCATTAGCAGTTTGGGACGTTTTGGGGCAGACCCTGAGAGTAGGCCAAACCCCCCCGACTCCAAATGAACTGTTCCGGCATTTCAGGCCGATGGGCGGCCATCCCAAGCAACAATCGGAAAATTATTGCTTTATTCCCCCAATGCCCGGCAACCCTTGCAGCCAGAGGGGGCACACCCCTTTTTTACTTTGGAAGCGGGGCCCGCCGATTTCCCGGGGTCGGGGCGGTTTTTACCACAGCATGCAGGGGAACTCTGTCCTATGAGACCGTTTTTGTCATTTTCACATTAACTGTTGTCACACTGGCTTTATAAATTTGGGTTTTAAATCGCAGCTTGGCTTTTGCGTTTTTTTTTTTGAACATTTTAAACGGGGGGACTTTAGAATGGAACGAAGAAAAGCTTTTGTGTGTGTGTGTTGTTTTTTGGGTTTTTGTGGTGGTGGGGTGTTTGTGGTTTTCTTTTGTCTTCTGTCCCTTTTGTCTGTGTCCGGGTCAAAGTTTTTCCACTCGCTCCAACAAAACTACGGGGGGATCTTTTTAAATATTTTTGGGGTATTCTTATGCCCCTCTCCTCTCTCTCTCTTCTCTCTCTCTCTTTTCTCCCCCCTCTTCTCTCTCCTCTCTCCCCGGGGGGGGTGCCTAAAGATAATAAACCATTTTTCATTTTTCCCCCATCTCTCTCTCTCTCTCCTCTCTCTTCTTCCTCTCTTCCTCTCTCTCTCTCTCCCTCCCATCTGTCTCCACTTTAAATTCTCTCTTTCACCCTGCTGTTTCTTTTTTTTTTGTCTGTCTGATTGGCTGCGTTTCGGGCGTTTGTCCCCTTTTGTCTGTCTGTCTTCTGTCTGTTTGTTTGTCTGTCTTTCCCGCTGTCGGGCTCCTTTCTCCCCCCTACCTCTCCTCCTCCTCCTTTCCTCTCTCTCTCTTTCCCTCTGTCTCTGTCACATACCACACACACACACACACACACCCACCAACACGCCTCTCTCTCTCTCTCCTCTCCTCCTCTTCTCCCTCTCCTCTCCCTCTCCTCCTTGTCTTTCGCTGTCTGGCTGTCTGTCCCTTCTGTCCCGTCGTCTGTCTTCCCCTTTTCCCCTCTCCTCTCTCTCCTTCTCTCCTTCCTCCTCTTCTCTCTCTCTCTCCTCTCTTACTCAAACCTACCCCAAACCAAAATTTGTGACACAATGCCAAGTAATTTTTGTTTCAAAAACCCCCTTTACCCGACTCCTAATAACCTACCAACATCCAGGTAAGGATATTTTTTTGGATGTGTCTTTTTTTTCACCCTTTCTCTCTCTCTTTTCCTCTCCTCTCTCCCTTCTCTCTTCTTCACCTCTCCCCTCTCTCCTCTCCCCCTCTCTCCTCTCCTCTGTCTAACCACCCCCTTTCTCTGTCTTTTTTCTGCCCTCTTCTAACTGTGCTGTGTCGGTTTTTGTGTCTCCTTTCCGTCTCTTTTTTTTTTTCTTTTCTCCTTTTCTCGCCCTCCTATCCTCCCGTCTTTTTCCTTCCCTCCCTACTTTCCCCCCTCTCTGTCCTCCCTCTTTTTTTTCTTACCCTCCTCCTTTTCCTCTTCTCTTCTCCTCTCCCCCTCCCCTTTCTCCTCTTTCTCTCCTCTCCTCCTCTCCCTCCTCCCCTCCTCGTCCTCACTTTTTTCTCTCTCCAATCCTGAAATTTTTTACTGCTGTATACCCTCTTTCTCTGACTCCTGCCTCCCTCTCTTTTCTCTCTCTCTCTCTCTTCTTTCCTTCTCTTTCTCCCCTTTCTCTCCTCTCTCCCTTTCTCTCTCCTCCCTCCCTTTTCCCACCCCACGCCACCCCTTATCATCTCTTATTCAATGATCATCAAGCCATATTCATTTTTGTTTCAGAAACCCTGTCCCAACCCCGACTCCAAAAACACTACCAAAAACACAGGTTAATTTTTTTTGGATGCTTTTTTTCACCCTCTCCCCCCCCCTCTCTCTGTCCTTCTCTCTCCTCCCTTTTCTTTTGGAAAACAGTTTCAAAGAAAAAACTTCCACACCAAGACAACAGCCAGAACCATTTGGGGCAGTTTTTTAAAAAGCGTGCAGCCAAGAACAGCAAAGTGCCCAAAAAAGAGGCGCAAGGTCCCGAACCCACGCAAACTCCCTCGAATAGGACATCGGGCCGACCTGACAACAAAAAAAAACATGCAGAAGATGCCAAGTAGAAATGTAGAAGAATTAAAAGAAAGGGAAACTCGGTAGTTTAAGTAAAGAGTGGGAATGCAAAGTTCTAAATTTTTAAAGTAAATGGTTGTTTCTAAGCTAAAAATAACGATTTTATTCGTATATTAAATCCCCCCGATTTTGTTTGTTCACTGAAACTTTTATTGGCGGAAATTTTGATCCACACTTTTTTCTGACTACGAATTATAAAACCAAAAACAATAAAAAAATCCCACCAAGAAGGTATTCGGGTGTCATTGTTTTAGTTAGGAAAACTTTTTTAAATTTGTAAACGGGGGATTATAAAGCTGAAATTTGATTGTTTCTTGATATTTCAGAAACTATTCAAAACGACAAGAACATATTTTTTATCTTTCTTAACCCCCAAAAGACTCCACGTTGGGAATTTCCCCGACAATGGTTTGGTACGAGTCTCTGAGCAATGTTTTCCCTTTATTTTTAAGAGTTGTCCATTTTCATTTTTGTTAGCGGGGATTTTAAATGCAAAAAAGCGTCAAAAATAATGTTGGGGATTGACATTTAGAAAAAATTGGATGAAAAACATGGTCACCCCATAGGTAAGTATCACAGGGTACGCCTAAAGGGGGTTTTTTGGGGTGAACAAAAAGGGGGTTTTTTTTTTTTTGTTGAGGGGCCCCCCTTTTTTTTTG
>JAFLJL010009343.1:0-16753 GCA_018398815.1 Conus ventricosus
CCCGGGGACCCTCCTCCGCGGGTTTTTTGAATGGTCACCTCCGTCGTAAACTTCCGCGTGTTGAACGCATTGCAAACCTGAACGTCAATCATTCAGTCATGATGACGATCTCATTCGAGTTGGAGGGGAGGGGGAGGGGAGGGAGGCGAGGGATGCGGAAGAGGGGAGAGGCCGTGAGGAGGAAGATGGAACGCGGAAGGGTAGGTAGGGTGTGGTGGGTGGGATGGGTGGGGTGGGTTGGAGGAAAACCTTCGGCAAAAAAAAAGAAAAAAAAAGAGTTGTTGGACGAAAAGGGCGAGAATACAATCAAGCAAAATACATTTGATAAGGTATTTGAATCACTCCGTCAACTAACATGGATGGACAAACGAATTACAACACAAAACACGACGCGTTTCGACCTCTTAGGTCTTCTTCAGGTAAGAGAAACAACACTCAAGACAACGACGATGAGGAACGAGCAGTCACTTATCTTGTCCAATTCGGCGCAAGATGGGCGTTGATCCTTTCAAATAAAGAAGAGCAAGACAGACAAGGGGTGGTAGTAGGGGTAAAAGAAAAAGTTGTCGTCAGGGGGTGGTTGAGGTGGGATGGAGTGAGGTAAGATGGAGTGGGTGGATTGGGGGGGGGGGGGGGGGGGGGGGGGGGGGGGGGGTGGGGGGAAGGGTAGGGTGAGGGTGGGGGTTGTGTGATTTCCACTTAACGTCGCAATCGTCTTCTTTACGAGCACAGGGACAGGGACGGGCGACCTCGACCTCATTAAACCTCCTCCCTCCCCCCCTCCCCCCCAACCCCGCCCCCAGTCTCCACACCTATTCCTCCCATCCTCTCTCCCTGTCCTTCTCCTCCTCCCTACTTCCTCCCCCCTCCCCCCCCCCCCCCCTCCCCCCCTCTCCGTTTTTCGTAGCTTATCTTGCCTAATCGGATCTTAGTCTGTTCACTTCAGTATAATGAACGTGGAGAGAGAGAGAGAGAGAGAGAGAGAGAGACAGACAGACAGACAGACAGAGAGAATTCTAACATTTTAGCGAGGGTGAATAGATAAGGTGAAAGCGTATTTACACTATGTCCTAAAAAAACACAAAGTATAAAGATTACAGAATGTACAATTATTACAAGTAAAAGAAAACAAGATACGAAACACAAAAATTAAGCACAGAAAATCAAAAGGGTTTGAAAGATTGATGTAAAAACATAATATACTCCTGTCCCTTCTCATCACACACACACACACACACACACACACACACACACACACACACACACACACACACACACCACACACACACACACACGGGCGGGGGGGGGGGAGATAGGAACTAAAAACTGGAAAATACAGGAAGTAAATAAGTAAGTAGTCAAGCAAGTAGCTGAGCGAGCAAAGAAGCGGGATATTGAGCGAAGGAGTAAGAAAGGGCGAATCCATATGTAAGTAAGTCATCGAATACATAACTAAGCAAACTAGTAAATGAGCTAGCAAGTGAGTACAACAAGTCAGTTCATGAGCATGTGAGTGAACAAACAAGCAAGTGAGCTGGCAAGTAAAGAAGAATTCATGCAATTAGTAAGTGAGTAAGCAAATCAGCAACTGAGCGAGTAAGTTAAGCTGGTAAAAAAGATATAAGTAAAATCAGCGCTTGTAAAAAAGAAGCTAGGTCTAGCGGTAAATAAGTATAAATAGATAACTTTGTGATCAAGCAAATGAATCATTTAGATGAGTAATTGAAATAAAAAAAAAACATTAAACAATGACAAGACAATTCAAGCATTTATATTCCTTATACATCTTCGTTCTTAGACGCTGTCCCTAATCTCTTGTCTTTTATTGTTTGAGGTAAGTATTCAGATCCTGAGTTTAGTAAATAAGCTGTTTTTGTTTTGTTTGTTTTTTTTTTACAATTTTTTTTGGGGGTGGGGGGTGGGGGTGGGGTGGAGGGGGGTATTTCAGTTACTTTCCTAGTTAGCTAACTCTTGTCCTGTCGTTTTCTTAACTGGCTCTTCGCATAATTCAATTTAAAACACAGTGGATATACATTAAACTGAACAGGAAGCAGACACGGAAGAAGGGCTCTTTTTTTTCTTTTTTTTCTTTTTTTTTTTCTTCAACCAAAACAGGCAGGGAGGTGGCAGTCTGAGGCAGTGCACTCAGAAATGCACTCGGAAGAACGCACATCTCCGCCCAAATCCGACAGATCCTGGATTCGGACTTCTTCCGGATCCGTCACACAGTGTAAAGCCAAGCAAGCAAGTGTGCAAACAAGCAGAGAAAGGAGCAAAAATAAAACAAAAACAATAATAAACAAGCAAAAAGACATCCTTAGGCTTCATAATATTTTTTAGACCATAGTGTCATATATATAAGCTATATTGTTAAGTGTGGTGGTGGTGTGTGTGTTGTGTGTGTGTGTGTGTGTGTGTGTGTGTGTACGTGCGTGCGTGCGTGCGTGAGTGCGCGCGCGCGTCCTTCATTTAACGTCTATCCACATTCGCGATATTAGACCAAATGTGTGTATGTGTGTGTGTGTGTGTGTGTGTGTGTGCGCGCGCGCGCGCGCGCGTGTATGCATACGTCGCTTGTTTTTTCTTTATCAGTGTTCCTGATGCTGCTGCTGCTGCTGCTGCTGTGTGTGTGTGTGTGTGTGTGTGTGTGTGTGTGTGTGTGTGTGTGTTTATATATATGCGGTTTTTTTTTTCTATAAAAATTTTTTAAAAAAAGGGCAGGAAATTTTGTGTGGGTTTTGGGCCCGGGCCCTTTTTTTGTTTGGTTTTTTTATCCTTTGTTTTTTTTTACATTCCCTTTTGGGGACCCGAAAATTTTCGACAGGTTTTTTTGATGATGGAAATAAAAATTCAAATTTTAAAAAAAATTTTCGGTTATGGAGGTAATTTTGCACTTTTGGAACTTTTAAAGCCGAAAAATTTAAATTTTTTAATTTTCATGGAAACATTCCCTTTTTAAAACAAATTTAAAGTTCAAGATTTAATTTTTGTCAGCCCGTGGAACTAACTCAAAGGGAAACCTTGGGTTTTTGTATCTTTTTTTAAAAATTTCCCTCAAAGCAGTTGTCCAGACATCATCGGCCTTAAAAAATTTAACCCTTTGAAATTTTTTTTTCAATTTTATTTTAAAAAGGGTATGTTTACTAAAAAAAAAAAAAAAAAAACTAAAAAAAAAACCCCGGGATTTTTATTGGGTTTAAAAATTTTCACCGGGTTTTGTCCCGCAAATTTTTAAATTCAAAATTTTTCAAGAATTCTAGAAATTCTCAAAAATAAGGTTCCCATAACTAGAATTGCCCCCTTGGAACACAAAGGTTTGTTATTTTTGTCCTCTTCCTGAACTGTTTCATTTGATCTTAGAATTTCGTTTCGAAAAAAAAATGTTGAAGAAATTTTTGCACACTCTCACTATTTCTATGACGTTACGCCCAAATAATTCATTTTGATCAATGCCTACTTTACAGTATTTCTTTTTAGGGATTACATTCCCCAAACATACATTTAAATTTCTCGAAAGAGGTTTTCCAATGTTTTTTTTTGTTTACAAGTACTACTGTTTTCGGGAAATTTTTTTTACTTTGGGAAAAATTGGACACGCTATTCAGTGTATGGGAAATGTCAAAAAAACCCTTTATTTATTTTTTTTATTTTTATTTATATGACAGATTTATAATTTATCGTGCAGGGGTTGTATTAAAGTATGAGGGCAGTGGGCTTTTTTACTTCATATGTAAATTTTGGGTGGTGGTGGGGTGGGGGTTGGGGGGGGATTTAAAAAATGGTGGCTTTTCCCCCCTTTTTGTTTTTTTGGGTTTAACTTTTCTTTTTTTTTTTCCCCTTTTTTTTTTTTTTTTTTTTTTTTTTTTTTTACAATTTCGCTTTAAATTTTTTGAACCCAATCTCTCCCACCTCAAACCCCAAAGTATTATCCCGGCCCCCGTTCCTCGCTATCTAAAAACCAGTCTTACTTCATATTTTTAATATTTTTATTTGTGCTATTCTTGAAATTTACTGCCCCCTCATCCATGTTCGTTCCTCCCGGGGCAAGCTGATAAAATCATTTGGTGATTATGTTCCTTTTTTCGTTTCCCCTTTTCCCCGTTTGTGTGTGGTTTTTTGGTAATTTGTTCATTTAATTTTTCTTGTGGGCAAATTTGGTTTTTTTGTGTCATTTATTTTTCTTTTGGTACACCCCGTCCATGAAGCGGGTAGGACCGATGGGGAAAAACACATTTGTTTAAACAAGGGATGTTTTCTTTGGGATGGTGTGCATGTAAATGGTGGGAAAAATTCGTGTTTTAGGGAATATATCAAGTTTTTTTGGTTAAAAGGGAAAAAAAAAAAAATGAAAACCAAATTTTGAAAAAAAGGGCGGTTAAGGTAAACGTGGGTTTTTTTTTTTTGTTTTTTTTGAGAATAAAATGTCGTTCGCGTAAATTTGGGGGACCCTCCCAAGTGTGTTTTTTACAAAGCCCTTACAAAACGGGTTTATCAAGGTATTACAGAAACCAGAAGGGGAACATGGGGGAAAATTCCGGCCCTCCTTTCTTTTTGTTCAGGAAATTTCCAAAATGATGAAGTTCAGTTTGGGAAAATTTTTTGTTACTTCGCTGAAAGAAACTTTATCCACCAAAAAACTGTTTAAAGGTTTTGGCACCCCGATTTTTAAAGCGTTCGTCCTTGGGCCCCGGTAGGGTTCCCAACTGTCCATTAAATGTCTTTTAAATTTAATTTGGGCTTTTGGGGTCGTCGTAAGGGGAAGGGGGGAGCACACAAAAGAAAATCGGCTTTCGGTGAAAGGGAAAAAAACTCTCCCTTTTCTTTCTCTCTGGCGGAGTTAAAGAATTGGGGGAAATAACGTGTTTCCCTTCCCTGGCGTGGTTCCGCAGTTTATACGGGGGGGGGGGCTTGCTGCCCTCCTTTGTTTTGGTCCCTTTCTTTGGGGTGGGAACTGGCAATTTGGCCGTCACAGACGTTTGGGCACGCCGTCAGTTTGGTTGATGTCATAATTTTAAGCTGAAGGGTCGGCTTTTCGCTGGTTTTCTTCAAAGGGTTTGTGATACAAAAATGAAAGGATTTGTTCCCCTTTCCGGTGGGCTGTCCCCGGTTTTCCAGGTATTTCGGAACCGGGGCGGGAAAGGGAAACCTTTTCCCATTTATCCTGGCCCCCGGTGGCTGGATTTTTTTTGGGGCCATTCCCATTAATCCTGACTCTAGTGGCCGGGTTTTTTGGGAAACCCCCGGGGTATTTCGGAACCCCCACTTGAAAGGGCATTTTGCCCACATGAATTTTTGACTTTTGGGCTTTTTTAAAAAGGGTTTGGGGGCCCCTTTGAGGGTTGTGCCCTTTTAAAAATTTTCTTTCACTACCCCGTTTATCCCCTTTTTTTTTTGATGGGATTCACGCCCCAAAGGCCCAAATGGCTTACTAATATTCTGTTTGCTTTTTTCCCTGTCAAAATTCGTGAGTTTCCCCAAATTTATGTACTCCAGCCCCCGGGAAATTTTTTCCCCCGCTGTGGGGAACACATGTTCCATAAGGCTTGTTTCCCCCTTTGTGAACCCCAAAAAGGGCGGCAGCGGGAAGGGAAACCCTTTCCGTCGGGGGCATCCGGTTTTGTGAAATGGGAGGGGAAGGGAAAAAAGCTACATGACGGGGGTATTGTTTTGATTTCCCAGTCATATTGGGAAAAAGTTTTAATCAAGGGAAAGGGAAATGGAATTTTTGTGCCAAGCCAAACCCCGTATCCAGTGATTCCAGCGCCCGAAAGGGCCGTGGTTCAACAACATCCCCAATTTTGGTTTCTGAGTATTCTTTTCTTCTCTCCCCCCCTCTCTCTCCCCCAAGTTTTCTCTCTTTATTTTTTATCACTCTTTCTCTTGTTTTTTTTTTCTTTTCTCAAACCCCATCTCTCTCTCTCTTTCTCTTTTCTTTCCCTCTTTTCTCTGAAAATTTTTTTATAAGGGAAAATTTAAATTTTCCTTCACGCTCAAATTAAAAAATTTTTTTTTCAAAAACTATGGCCAAATTAGGCTCAACTGTATGATCAATTTCCCAAACGAAACCCGTTTACCAGGGGTGTGTGAATTGGGGGAACTCCCCCTTTGGTTAATCCCAAATTGTTTTTATCCCCTTTTTCTACTTTCTTTCCCCTTTCCTCTATTTTCCTTTTTTTACCATACTGCAAGGCCCTTCCCCCCGGCGTAAACCCGTGTCCCCGGGTTTCTCCAAAGGGGGAATCGATGGGTTTTTGATTAGGTTGGGGGGAAGCCCCCAGCGAGGCGTAAAGGGCGAATTTTAACGAAGGCCCTTAGGCCCAAATGTGCTACACATTTCCCGAGTAGGCGAAAAAGGGGAGTAGACCCCAAAAGGGGGAAATAACCGTTTTTTTGTTTTTTTGTATGTAATTTGGGTTTTTGAATCAGTTTTGAATTTCTCGCCTTTTTTGCGTTATTTTTTTCTTCATCTTTTTTTCTTCTCTATTTTTAACCTGAATTTTTTTTTTTTTAACCCTTCAATTTATTTGTGTTTTACAGGGATGCTTTTGAAAATATTGTTTTATTGTCAGTACCCTTTTATTTTAATGTTTGCCTATTTTTACCGATAGAAGGGGTTTTCTGATTTTTTTTTTTCCCTTTTTTCTTGGGGGGTATTATTTTCTTTGTTTATTAAATTTTTCTCTCCCCTCTCTCTCTCTCTTCTCTCCTCTCTCCCCTCCCTCCCCCTTCCCCCTTTTCTTTCTCTCTCTCTCTCTCTCTCTCTCTCTCTCCTCTCTCTCTCTTTCTACCCTCCTACTCACGTTTTCCTACGTTTTGCGTTTCCCTTTTTGGGCGGGGGGAGCCCGTATCCGTGATTCCAGCGAAAAAAAAAGGGCCCGGTTGGGTTTTAACAACAAACTCTTTACACCCGTCTAACTTTTCAAGCGGGCCAGAAGGGGGAAAAGGGAGATTCAGGATGTACCCTTTGACGATTTATTCCTTTGGGGGACTTTGACACCAGGTACCCGACCCCGAAAATGCTCTGATGGTTTGAAAATGATGGAATGGCACCATCGGGGCCCCATCCCCTTTGATGTTTGGGCACGAAAGGTTTAAGCAAACAAGGAAAAAATTTCCCAACTTGTTGGGGACCCCCCCCACCCTTTAAAAGGCCGGAAGGCCAAAAAACAAATTAATTTTCCAAGACGCCCAATGGGTTTTTCCTGTTTTGGAAAAAAGTTGATGGTTAAGAAGATGGGAAAGGGTTGGGGCAGTGGCCCCCAGAAAGGGGCAGCTGACCTTTATCCGTGGCCCCCCACAGTGGAATTGGGACATCCAAAGAATCAAAAACGGGTTGGTGGCCAAACCCGGGTTGGAAAAACTGGGCAAATCACCTCTCCCCCAGATACTTTTGGGCCCCGTATTCCCCAAGAGTCAAAAAAGTAATTTAAATCCTGTACGAGTGTCAAACGCAACAAAAGGTTTTGGGAATTTGGAGAAGGGAAAACGGGTCTGCAAAACCCTCCCTGTTCCTCAAGGGTGGTTTGGGGCAAAATTTGGGTTTGTTTTCCTGGGCCCCCCCCTTTTAAAGTCCAGAAGGCCATCTGTTGTGGGTTTACTGCCATTTATTACTTCTCCCAAATGGGTTTTAACTGTTCGCCCCCGAAGGAACCAAAAAACTAAATCTGTTGGAAAATGCCTTTTCATTAATGTGCAGGTTTGGCCCCGCCCAAAAAAAAACACACTGATCAGGGGCCAGGGAATTCTGCAATGCAGTGTTGACCGTCCCGTATGGGGCCTTTCTGGCCTGACCACGTTTCCAGGGGATTTCCATCCACCCCGGGGCCAAATGGATTTGGGGAAACCCCCAGAAAAGCCAGCAACCCCTTTTTGCTCTGTGGAAACCGTCCAAGACCAACCCCCCGCTGGGAAAAAAAAATTCTTGGTTGGGCCCTTAAACCTACTCCTTCAGAGCGTTTCCCGAAGGGGGGGGGGCCCAAAAGGGAGATCCCCTTTGAGTATTGTTTGGCGCAAAATTTGGGCCCTGGGGCCCGTTGATTTTTGGGACAACAAAACCCGAGGGGGATGCATCTAGAAGAGGAGGCGCGCAACCCGGAGAAGCAAAAAATTGAATTGAACAAAAAGGGAAATCAGCCCGAGGGGGGTTTTTGGTCAGCAAAGGCCCTCCGTGAAATTTAGTTCAAAACTGTTGTCCCAGAACATTGGGGCCCAAGGAAGGGAGAGCGTCCAGAAAAGGGCCCATTTGAAAAGAAGCCCAGGCGGTAAGCCCCTTGAAGTGGGGGTTTCCAAGGTTTTTGAAGCGGCTGATGGGCCCCCCGGCAGGAAGGGGTGGCAAAATGGACTACCAGTTTTTTGGGGGGCCCCACAAAAATTTTTTGGGGATGTGGATGCCCAAAAAATTTTAGATACACGCTGATGACTGAAAAAGGGTAAGGTAATGGCCAAAAGGTGAAAGCAAACAACCTGAATTTTTACCACAACCCCCCAAGAAAATGTTCCCCCCTCTGGAACCCTTTAAAAGCAAACCCGCCAACTCCAAAACACGTTAAAACCCAAAAAAGACCTGTTTCGTCTTCGCCTCTTTCAAGAATAGCACCAGACTCAGCAACCCCCTCATCACAAGGGTCAGCGACCCGCTTCTCAAACCTCAGAAACGCACAGAAGGGCCCAAAGTGAAAAAAAAATGCCCCACCAAAAACCCCAAACGCGGCCAAAAAGGTCTCATTTGCTCCATCCCCAGAAGTTTCCAACCAAAGGGAAAGGAAAACCCACTGGTTTAAAGTGATCCCCCCCTGGGGCCCGCTGGGAGTTTTGGAGTTTTTATGACGGGGGGGGAGGATGTGGACATGAGCTTTGTGATTGCTGCACAGGTTTTTTCTGAGTACTCCTTTTAACCCCCCGCACGACCATTATGAGAGGAGAGTCCTCCCGCGAAAAAAATGGGAGGGCCCCGAGCGCCCCAAAAAGGGTTTTTGTTCCCGGGTGGATGGTGAAGGGGCCAAGTTTTCTGAAAAAAAAGGTCCCGGAAAGGGGCTGGGGATGGGAATGCCCCCCCTTTCCCTGCGTTGGCCTACCCGATATCTGGTGACGAATTTTGAGGACCACCTGATGGTCAGGGTTTTCATTACAGAAAACGAATTTCCAAGGCGGTCCAGGTTAGTTGGGTCCCCGCAATTTTATGGGCGGGGGGCCGTCTGGAAATACTTTTAAGCACCAAATTTTGCCCCGGTTAAACATGTGGGGGGACAGAAATTGAAAAAATTCAAGGCTGCCCAGTTCTGGGAGATGGATATTTTCACCCACAATTTTTGGGCCCAAAGGAAATTTTACCGCCAAAAGGGCAAAAAATCTCCGGGGTGGTTTCCCCCCTTTTTGTTTCCCGCAATTGGGGGGGAAAAAAACGCCGGGAAGAAGGCCGCTGCAGGGAGTCGAAGAAACGAGGGGGACCCGTGCAAACCATACAAATTCCCAAGGACCAGAAATACCCGCCCCCGCAAATTTAAACTGGGGCAAAAGCACCCGGGGGCCTAGCACCCGGGGGGTTTTGGTTTTTGATGAAAAGGTTTACTTTTCTTTTTTTACTTTTTTTTTCTTTTTTATTTGCACAAAATCAAGAAGCTGCCACTGGTTTTTAAATTTACCTTAAAAAAAAATTTTCATTTGTTTTGCATTTTTTAAATTTTGGGTTTTGGGAAATAAAAAACGTTTATGAAGAAACAAAGGGGAAATGCTTTTTTTTTTTTTCTCCTTTTTTTTTTTTAAAAAAATTTTATTTTTGATTTTTTTGGGAAATTTTTTAAGTGTTTTCTGGAAAGTTTTCATTTTCCCGTTTTTTTTTTGAAAAACCTTGTGCCCAAAAGTACCCCCTTTAAAGCTGCCCAAAGGTTTTGTATTTTGTTCTCTGGTTCTATGTTTTCCCTGTAGCATTTCAATAATGTAATGATTTTGGGTTTTTAAAGTTGCCCAAATAAAAATTTTGATTTTTTTCATTTGGGCTGTTTCCTTTGATTGTGAAGTGTGAGAAATGCGTTTCACCCCAGGGATGGCGGTTGGGTTTCCCAAAAAATCCTGGAGGGGTTCCCCAAAAATCCTGCCGCCAGGGTTTAGGTAATTTGGGAAAGGTTCGAAATATCCCAGGATTTTTGGGAACCGTTCCGTTTATTCCCGGTTTTCCCAAAAAAATTCTACGACACCCGGGGCCACGGGGTTCATGATTTTTTTTTTTTTTTTGGGACTACAGCTACTTTCCTGGTTGTTTGTGTTGTGTGTTTTTGTTTTTGGTTGTTGTTGTTGTTGCTGTATTGTTTTTTTTGTTGTTTTGAAAATGCAAAAGTGGGGTTCGTAATTTTGTTGACATGGTTTTAGTGCACTATGCAAGCATTGTGCATGCAAGTTTTCTCTGTCTCCTGTTTTCTGTCGCTGCTTCTTTTTTCAGTCTGTCTGTCTTTTTGTCTGTCCCTTTTCTCTCTTTTCTCTCTCTTCTTCTCTCTCTGTTTTATGTCACTGCGTCTGTTGTTTGCCCCTTTTTGTCTTGTCTCTGCGGGGTGTCTGTCTTGCGTCTCTCTGTCTGTCTGTGGGGGGGTGAACTTTGTCACAGTTCGAGCAGTCGGACATTAACGAGCTCTGAGTTTTATTGTCTCTACTGACTGTTACGGTCACTGTACAGTCCTGTACTTTGGCCTGTAATTTCGGTCAAGCACCATGCCATCGGGACCACAAGTATTTAGAGCGAGATTGTGGATCCTTCGTCCCCGTCTACATCTCTTTCATGGCGAAGCGAGCGAGGAAGAAAGCCGCCATTGCGATCGCCATCTGACACCACGAACGAGGATGGACGGTGCAACCCTTGGCCTGCTCCTCACCTTGATGTTTTGGGGCGGGACTGCTTCTACGCTGTGGCGATGTGAGCGGAACCCCGGACCCAGGCGGACAGCACGAAGCAGACCAGGCTCGGCAGCTCATCACGCAGCACCAGTGTGGACAAGGCTGGCGCTTCAATCGACGGACAGTGGACAGACGACACCCATTTCTCCTCAACAGCCCACCAATGCTGACATCATGGGTATGTTGGACTCTATGATACTGTACATTTAAGGAAATGAACCTTAAATTCACCGACATGGAGAGGAGTGTCAGGGATTTGAATGACCATTTCGCTGCACTGCATCAGGGATTGAAGGATCTGAGGGAGGAGGTGGGTTCTTTAAAAGAAGAGAATGCTGTGCTAGCAAAAAAGAACTCTGATCTCACTACGAGACTTGAACAATTAGAAGAAAGGCGGATGATTTAGAAGGAAGATCAAAACGAAATAACCTAATTTTCTATGGCATCCCGAGAGATCAAAATGAGACTAGCGAACAGTGTGAAGGTAAAATACATGATCTATTAACTGATGAGTTAGATTTGACACGGGACATTGAGTTCGATCGGGTACATAGATTAAATGCCAAACCTGATTCTCCCATCATCGCTCGATGTTCTTTTTTCAAAGACAAAACGAAAATCTTAAGAGCAAAGAGGAAATTAAAAGGGAGTAACATCTTTGTGGGCGAGGATTTCTCCTCTCGTGTTAGGGAAATAGGCGTGGTCTTTCCCCCCATCTGAAGAAGGCAAGGTCAGAAGGCAAAAGAGCGGCGATGATCTTTGATCATCTCCTCATTGACGGGACTAAGTATTTTCTCGACGACCAAAGCGGATTAGTTTGAATCTAGATAGGGGGGTGGCCGGCCACTTGATGAAAATTTGACCTACACCTGTGTGCAGAAGAAGGTACTGAAATAAATGCTACACCGGTAAAATCGCCTGTCACTTGTGGCAGTTTCAGCGTGAACCGTTTTTTTGTGGGTCAGAGAGGTGACTCCGGACAAGCTGTGAAAAACACGTGCAAAAAAGTGAACGGCACAGCGTGTACAGATGTAAAGAAAACCCTTTTCTTTCCTGTTGTGGAATGTTGAATGGCTTATTTTTAAACTTACGACCGTGATTTTATGTCGTTTATTTACGATTTTGATTTTCATATGTTTGATTGAAACATTTATGGACGAATGTCGTGCTGATATGTTTGTTGGTTATGAAGTCTTTTGTAAATCTGCGTTAAATTTTCTAAACAAGGGAGGCGTTCAGCGGAGTGATTTGTTTATTCAGAAAAGAATTGTCCTCCTTTGTTAAACTTCTCGACGTTAATCATTCAAACTTTTGTGTGTTCTTGATCGATAAAAAGATTATTTGGAATAGATAAGGATGTTTTGTACTTTTGTTCCTATATACCTCCAGAAGGTTCACCTTTTTATGCCCATTTTGACATTGATAATGGTATTAATTTTACTAGAAGAATGTCTCTTTTGATTTATTGTTACCTAGGGATGTTTATGTTATATTAAATGGTGACCTCAATAGCAGAACCTCAAACATTTCACAAGACATATCTGTGAGCGATGTTCCTGATGAAGCATTTCCATAGCCGGCCTCTCAGTATTAATCGACACTCCGAAGACTGTTACATTGAATAATTATGGTAAATTGCTACTGAATGTGTGCACTGCTGTAGATCTGTGCATTCTTAATGGCGTGTGTAAAGGTGACCTTGAAGGTCGCTATACATACATGTCTGATACTGGTGCCAGTGTTGTCGATTATTTCATATTTTTCTAAAGAACTTTTTGCTCTTTTGTATTGATTCATGTATGCTTAATGTTTTAGAACGCATAGATTCTGACCATTACCTGTATCGCTTTCTATTGCTTTTCCTAAAGAAAATACATGTACATGCCAGTAACAAGATAGAAAATCTTGTTATAGAAAAACTCGTCTGGAATGATGAACCGCTAGTTTGTTTCGTAGTACATTATGTAGTGATAGAATTCGTACAAAGATAGATGCTGCCATAAGTTTATTAGATTGTGGATATAATCATGCGCTAAACATGTTTAATGATGGCATGAAGGAAAGTGCAGACTGCATGAGAAGATGTTCTATACATACTATTAGTAAACAAAGTACCTTGTGCTGGTATGATAAAGAATGTGATGCTAGTAAAAGGAAAACCATGAGGTTACTTCGTATCAGTCGTCGCACTTTAAAGATCGAGGACAGAAATGCTTACTCAGTTGCTAGGCGAGAATATAAACATTTATTGAAAAGAAAAGAGAAAGACTTCAACAATTCTTTAGTTCAAAAACTAGTATCATCTATAAACTGTCAAAAGGAATTTTGGGATACTATTCAGAGATTTCTTTCAAACGAATACAGCCAGGAATAAACATCAGTATTGAAACAATGGTTTCAACATTTCCAGGCTCTACTAGAGTCTGACGTTAGTAACGTGTGTGTTGACCAAACACTTGATGTCAACAATGATATAGTTATATGAATCGACCAATTACACAAGACGAAGTAGTATTAGCATGTTAGAAAATTGAAAAATCGCAAGGCGGCTGGCCCTGACGGTATTATGGTGAACTATTTAAACCATGCTTCTGATCAGGTAATCCCATTCTTTCTGAAAACTGTTTAATATATTATTTGATAAAGGTACGTTCCCAGAAACTGGACTGAATCAGTTATTATTGCCCATTTTTTAAAAAGGGCGACGTTAATAACCCCAACAATTACAGAGGATCTCTATTAGTGATATTAGTAGTAAAATCTTTGGGACAATTATTAATAATCGACTGCAAGAAAAGGGTAGAGGAAAATGATATCACAGGTGATTATCAAACAGGCTTTAAGAAGGGTTTACTCAACTATTGATCACATGTTTACTTGCTTGCGGTTGTGCAGAAGCAAGTTTTCTAACATAGAAGTTATACGTAGCTTTTATTGATTTTCAAAAAGCGTTTGACTCCATTAATAGAAAATCTCCTCTGGCCCATTTTTGACCAAAAATGGTATTAAAGGTAAAACTCCATAGATGTATTTAGAAGTATGTATGATAGAGTAAGAACCAGAGTCCGTTGTGGAACAAAACTTACTGACTATATTATTGCTCTAGAGGAGTCAAGCAGGGAGATGCATGCAGCCCTATCTTATTTTCTTTGTTTATTAATGAGGTAGCTCTTGATGTAATCAACAATGGTAAACATGGTGCTTTATTATCGCTCGACGCTTTTGAATTGTTTATCCTTCTGTTGGCCGATGATGTTGTTTTGATGTCTGAAACTGTTATAGGGTTGCAAACACAATTGAATAGCTTGCACCATGCCGCTAGTCATTGCAGTTGAAAGTCAACATGGAAAAAAAAGCAATATCATAGTATTCGTAAAGGTGGTTATTTAAGTGTAAGGGAAAGGTGGGTATACGATGGTACTCCTATGCCAATTGTCAATGCTTATAAATATTAGGAATATTATTCTCAACACGTTTGAGTTTTGTTGGCGCATGCAAAGACCTTTCAAGTAAAGCAAAAAATGTTGTGCTTTGTATCATGAAAAGTTACATGTTCTTAATAATTCTTCATTCATGTTGTTTATAAGCTATTTGATTCTCAGGTTCAACCGATTGTACAGTACGGCTCTGAGTTAGGGGACTAGAAAAAGCTGCTATCCATTGGGAATCTGTTCAAATGTTTGCTCTGAAAAGGTTTCTTGGTGTAGATAGACGGACTCCAAATGACTAATTTACGGTGAGACTAATCGATTTCCCATTTACATTACCTTCGCTGTCAGATGTATCCGCTACTGGCTGAAACTGTTACAAATGGAAGACTTTAGAATTCCTCGTAAGGCGTACAATATGTTGTATGACTTAGATGCTAAAGGCAAAAGTAACTGGTGGTCCAAAGTGCGCCATTGTCTATTTGAATATCGATTTGGATTTTGTTTGGCTGAATCAAGGGGTTGGTAATACTAAAGAGTTTGTATGTGTTTTTCCGTCACGTGTTGGTTGACTGCAGATGGCAGAAATGGCTAATCATATTCATACCAGCGACAGATTTTGATTTTTAACAGGACCTTTTGTGATGTTCATGACTTGAAAACGTACTTAACCTTAAAATATGGACAGGCACCTAAAACATGTAACAGCAAGTTCAGATTAGAATATCTGCATTGGCCACTCATTATTTTAGATATCGCATATTAATGGATTATGATATGCTTTGTCCTTTATGTAAAAAATCAGTTGAAACCGAATTACACTTCGTTCCGTCCTGTCCAGCTCTCATGAGCATCAGAGAAAAGTTTATTATAGCCCAAATATTACAGCCAGCCATCCTTGTTTAAACTGAGCCTACTTTGTTCATCTACTTCTGCAGAAGTTGTTAAGAATTTTTCTTTGTTTTTGTACAAGGCCTTTAAGTATAGAGAATTTTCACTTCTTAAAATTGCCCTTTATTCTTGTTTCGTCCGTAATTTGATTTCATGTAACCATTGTACTGTTATGTTCACACACCCCTCATTAGGGGCCTTGGCCTGTTATATGAATAAATCATCTGAATTGAATCTGAATCTGTCTGTCTGTCTATCTGTCTGTCTGTCTGCTCCTTCACTCTGCTCCTTCATTCCCACTGCGCGCAATGCTGCGTGCGTGCGTGTTGTGTGTGTGTGTGTGTGTGTTTTGGTGTGTGTGTGTGTGCGTGTGTGTGTGTGTGTGTGTGTTTTGTGTGTGTGTGTGTGTGTGTGGTGAATCAAACTTTAATGACCAGGAAGACACTTCAGGACCTATAGATCATCTTGCTGATTATTCACACATGGAGGGAAAAGTGCTGGACTTGTCGCTAAAACCGCGCACCGCTGCCATTCATCGGTGTCTGTTTGTTATTGACGCATTATTGGACACACGCCATCATATGCCACTGACACAAATTCTTCGCGTAGTGTCTCACCAGGGCAGAGAGAGAGAGAGAGAGAGAGAGAGAGAGAGAGAGAGAGAGAGAGAGAGGGAAACGGTTAGCTAGGGCAGATATTATTATGTTTTTTTTTTTAATAGAATGCCGGACATTTCATCTAAACCAAGCTACATATAGCGGAAGTCGATCTTTTTCCACTAGAGAGAGAGAGAAGGGAGGAAAAGTTATGGGGAAATGGGATTAAAGAAAAAAGTGACGGACCCTATGGGGGAGGGGTTGGGGGGGGGGGGGGGGGGGGAGATCATTCCCCTCCTCCAGCAAAAAAATAAAGAAAAAGAAAAAAGGGGGAGGTGGGGGGGGGGGGGAGGAAAAAAAATTACACACGTACACGTACAGGGAAAAAGAAACTAAGTTGTCGCCCCTTTTGGTATTTGTTTTACTTTCCCCCTTGATGCTCGCTGTTTCTAAACACGGGCAGCAGAAGTTGAGAGAGTGCTACAGACCGAAACACACAGAACAAATCTGGAAAACTCAGTCCAAGGTGACTTGTGAGCAAAGCCATTTCCAACACCTTATTTTACTTTTTTTTTTTTTCTTTGGCGGGGGCACATTTAGTGGAAAGAGTATGGCGTGAACCCCCGTAAGTGAATCAACAACAGCAAAAAAAAAAAAAAAAAAAAAAAATGTTCACTTTGAGCCCTCCCTCCGTCTCTCTCGGACCCCCAGCATTGGAGATGTGACGTTGATGGTGACGTAACTGGTTTCGGAAACACGTCAGAGTAGAAGTACCCTCCCCAGTGCTCTCCGCCCCCAGTCGCCGGCTGCTGATTGGGGTTTGTGGGCCGTTTTCATTAGCTCCAATTGTAGCTCTTGCTTTTGGCCCAGAACCCGATACTGGGGGGGTGGAGGGGGGAGGGGGAGGAGGTGTGCGGGGGTGGGAGCAGGGTTGTAGAGTGGGGGAAGCAAGGA
>JAFLJL010009344.1:0-39825 GCA_018398815.1 Conus ventricosus
ACCACTGAAGAATTGTTAACCTGCACTTGTTTTCCCCCACTACTTACTTGTTCAGTATTCTATTGTTTGGTCAATCAGTGGGAGATTGCATCTCTTAGGAGATCCAAGTAAAGGTTGTTCTGTACAATTCTTAGCCACTCACAATGCTTGGGTTATTGAACAGCAGAGCTGACCACTCAGACTGTTCCATATCTTTTGATCTCCCTTGCATCCTTGAATGGATCCTCAAGCATAGGCTCAAAGATTGTCCCCTACATTTTATACTGTTTGAACAATGCTTTTAGTTTTTCAGCAACTTTTTTCCTCTCCACACCTTTGTTTTGTTCCATTTACTACTACCTTCACTGGCTGCTTTGGGGGTGCTGTTGGATTCTTTTTTGAACCCTTGGTGGTGAGAACACCACAGAATTATGGACTGTGGTGTGTCTCTGTTTGACACCAAGAGCACAGACACAATCAGCCGTGTCTCCCTGATGAGTCCGATCCAGCGGACGAAAGGCCTAGGAGCAGGCAATACAAATAAATGTGCCTTCGAGAGGGATTACGATGGTTCTCTCAGGCAGCTAGTGAAGGGCTTCTCATAGTTATAATATATTCCCCCCATTTTCTTCATCTTCAAATTTAAAAAAAAAAATTTTTTTAATTATTTATTTATTTTTATTTTTAAGGTTCAAATCTTTGCCAAGTCATTACTACAACGACTGAAGAATTGTTAACCTGCACTTGTTTTCCCCCACTACTTACTTGTTCAGTATTCTATTGTTTGGTCAATCAGTGGGAGATTGCATCTCTTAGGAGATCCAAGTAAAGGTTGTTCTGTACAATTCTTAGCCACTCACAATGCTTGGGTTATTGAACAGCAGAGCTGACCACTCAGACTGTTCCATATCTTTTGATCTCCCTTGCATCCTTGAATGGATCCTCAAGCATAGGCTCAAAGATTGTCCCCTACATTTTATACTGTTTGAATAATGCTTTTAGTTTTTCAGCAACTTTTTTCCTCTCCACACCTTTGTTTTGTTCCATTTACTACTACCCTTCACTGGCTGCTTTGGGGGTGCTGTTGGATTCTTTTCGAACCCTTGGTGGTGAGAACACCACAGAATTAGGGGACTGTGGTGTGTCTCTATTTGACACAGGAGCACAGACACAATCAGCCGTGTCTCCCTGATGAGTCGATCCAGCGGACGAAAGGCCTAGGAGCAGGCAATACAAATAAGTGTGCCTTCGAGAGGGATTACGATGTTTCTCTCAGGCAGCTAGTGAAGGGCTTCTCATAGTTATAATATATTCCCCCCATTTTCTTCATCTTCAAATTAAAAAAAAAATTTTTTTAAATTATTTATTTATTTTTATTTTTAAGGTTCAAATCTTTGCCAAGTCATTACTACAACGATGAAGAATTGTTAACCTGCACTTGTTTTCCCCCACTACTTACTTGTTCAGTATTCTATTGTTTGGTCAATCAGTGGGAGATTGCATCTCTTAGGAGATCCAAGTAAAGGTTGTTCTGTACAATTCTTAGCCACTCACAATGCTTGGGTTATTGAACAGCAGAGCTGACCACTCAGACTGTTCCATATCTTTTGATCTCCCTTGCATCCTTGAATGGATCCTCAAGCATAGGCTCAAAGATTGTCCCCTACATTTTATACTGTTTGAATAATGCTATTAGTTTTTCAGCAACTTTTTTCCTCTCCACACCTTTGTTTTGTTCCATTTACTACTACCCTTCACTGGCTGCTTTGGGGGTGCTGTTGGATTCTTTTTCGAACCCTTGGTGGTGAGAACACCACAGAATTATGGACTGTGGTGTGTCTCTATTTGACACCAAGAGCACAGACACAATCAGCCGTGTCTCCCTGATGAGTCCGATCCAGCGGACGAAAGGCCTAGGAGCAGGCAATACAAATAAATTGTGCCTTTGAGAGGGATTACGATGGTTCTCTCAGGCAGCTAGTGAAGGGATTCTCATAGTTAAAATATATTTCCCCCCATTTTCTTCTTCTTCATAAATTAAAAAAAAAAATTTTTTAAATTATTTATTTATTTTTATTTTTAAGGTTCAAATCTTTGCCAAGTCATTACTACAACGACTGAAGAATTGTTAACCTGCACTTGTTTTCCCCACTACTTACTTGTTCAGTATTCTATTGTTTGGTCAATCAGTGGGAGATTGCATCTCTTAGGAGATCCAAGTAAAGGTTGTTCTGTACAATTCTTAGCCACTCACAATGCTTGGGTTATTGAACAGCAGAGCTGACCACTCAGACTGTTCCATATCTTTTGATCTCCCTTGCATCTTGAATGGATCCTCAAGCATAGGCTCAAGATTGTCCCCTACATTTTATACTGTTTGAATAATGCTTTTAGTTTTTCAGCAACTTTTTTCCTCTCCACACTTTGTTTTGTTCCATTTATACTACAGAGAATGTAAATATGTTTGTTCAAGCTCACCCATCTTATTTTGCACGAAAACCCCCCTTTTCACATCTAAGTCACGTCCTTGTCATGGTCAGTTTTAGCCAAAATTAACACTGTTTCTAAACAAATTAAACACCAAAAAACCTTTAATTGACGTAATTAGCCCATAAAAATGGGGGCTTGCGTGCTAGATAAGATAGGGTGATCGTTGAACGAACATATTTACATTCTCTCCCCCCAAGACCAACCAAGCGTGTGTTACAGCTAAAGAGTCGTCAGCGCTCCAACCATGGTCGGTCAAAGGTCATGATAGAAACCTCCCAGCTCGCGCGCCGTCTGAATCATCGATCGGTCGGTCGGTTGGTTTGATGCGGGGCTTTTTCTCTGGTGCGTTTACTAACCAAGCACGTCTACCAACGCTCCCGCCATGGTCGGTCAAAGGTTATGAGAGGGAGGGAAAAACCCCTTGTCAGCGCTCCAGCCATGGTCGGTTTAAAGGTTACCTGCTGACACTTCGATTCTATGACTTTGTATATAATGAAAATGACTTTTTTGCTGTTGTGGCTTCGCTGTTTTGCTGCTGTGGTTACCTGCTTCATCTTCATCCGCTTCGCCGTTTTGCTGCTTAAAGGCTGTCTCAGACGGCCGCCGAGAGAACTTTGAAGAGATCTTTTGATTATTGATTCAGGACTCTAATAAGTGCTTTTGGCGGCCGTCTCGAATTTACGTCGTTCAAGTGCGAACCACAAAAAGCCCCTTTCAAATTCCCCTGCAAGCACCTCCCTATCTACTGTGTGTGTGTTTGTTTGTTTGTTGTTTGTGCATGCGTGTGTGTGTGTGAATGAGAGAGAGGGAGAGAGGTGGAGACAGACAGACAGACAAAGAAGTAAACAGACAGACAGACAGAGATGTGGGAGTGAATGAGGGAGAGAGATGTGGGAGTGAATGAGGGAGAGAGAAACTGATTAATTAATTTTTTTATTTATTTTAGATGGCTGCCGAACTCAGCGAATCTGATTTAAATCTGATTTAAAGAATTGTAATGAACTATTTGACGAAACAATTAAATTATTAAACATTGATTTTAGTGAATTTGGGTTTGAGAATGATATAGACAATATAATAAAAGATCATAGTGAACTATTTAACGAAGCAATCAAAGTGATAAACATTGACTGTAGTGATTCAGAAAAAGCTAAAATATTGGCGGGTGTTATTGTAAGGTTAACGTGTCTTGAAGTGTTGCGACACTTGGGTGAAGAATAAAAAGCGCGCTTTACTTACTTTTATTTACATTTATTTTTTTAATCTACGTAAATATTTGAGTTAAAAATGAGCCTCACAAGTAAATTCGAGGATAAAAAACTATATACGATGGAAGAAATATTTGACAGCAGTGAACAATTAAGCAATATGTTTAGCGAAGTAGACATGAATATTATTAACCCCACAAATGTTCATGAAAGTGTGGCACATGCTATCTCTAAAATCCCAGAGTCTCTTCAACGCGAACCGCCAGTAAAAGTGTTGTTGGCCGTTCTGATTGATTATATAACGCCTGATGATACTAACATGGAAGTCTGGGTTTCAACTAAACAGAAAGAAGTAATCAGCTATCACGACTTTAACTCTAACTGGGCTGATTACATGCTTACAAAGTTCTATCCTATAGTTGGCAATTCTTACCTTCCTCTCCCAAAAGAGTTAGTTTTAAAACGAGCAGTCTTAAACATAAAAAATCCTGACAACATGTGTTTTATGTGGTGCGTTTTAGCGCATTTACACCTGTTATAAAGAACGCAGAAAGAGTTTCCAATTATGAAGCATACAAACAAGAGCTGAACTTTGATAACATAACCTTCCCAGTAAGTATAGAAAGTATATCTCAGTTTGAAGAGCAAAACAATCCAATTACTGTAAACGTATACACATGGTCTGTAGAAGCTGATCTAGTGCCTCTAAGGGTTTCTCCCAACGCCCCTACTTTAGGTGAACCGCTTAACAAACATGTAGACTTGATCCTGTTTTACAGACGGTCCTAAGAGTCATTATGTATTAATCAGAACAATAAGCAGACTATTAGCCTATACTACAAAGCATCCAGCTAAACAAGAGCTTTGTAGAAGGTGTTTGGTCAGAATCCCAACTATAGAAGCAGCTGCCAGTCATAGAACTCATTGTAAAAGTTTTGTAGACTGTGAAACCAAACTCCTCACACCTAAACCGGGGTCTAAAGTTAGTTTTAACCCGTTGAGCGCCTTTAGTCAGTCAGCTGACGCGGAAATAAAAGTGCTTTCCATGTGCCTATGGGCAGTCCCCTGACGTCATGCATTTTTCTTGAGTTTTCATTCGTTACTATTTCTATCAACGGACTCAAATGAGTTTGCGTAGAAAGCCTTATATGTCTGTAGTCTTAAAAAAATATGTAATCCCCACACGTGAGGGGAAAGCCCTTTTATTTTTTCACGGATGGGTGCCCGCCGCACTTCGTGTCTCGCTTAAAAAATGGCGGCGCAACCTGACAACCCCAGCGACCAAGTAAACGTTTTTACCAGCTGAGCGGCTTGCTGATATTTTTGACAAAAACAATAATCTTTTTTTCAAGACAAACTGGCATAAAAAGGTGAGATGAGATGGGTGGAATTCCCGACCTATTCGTCAGTTATTGGAGGGCTCTGTGACCTTCGTGTGTGTTCAGCTGACAGGTCGGAACGAGCCACCCAAAAGTGTTACTCTGCATGCGTGTGGTGTCCAGTGATGTGAAATCAGTGCGGAGGGGATCGTGGCCTGCTCGCGGCGGGGGACAGGGTGCAGCGAAAAAGGTAGGGGAAGATGGGGTGAAAGAGGGGGTTTAAAGTTGGCAAGGGGGGGGGTGGGGGGGGGGGGGGGGGGGTGGTCGTGGACGGGTCAGTCTGCATGGGTTTGTGGGTCTGATAGCTTCCAAAACTGTTTTACTTTCTTTTTAAGGGTGTGTGACAATTACAAACTTTTTTTTCACTTTTTTGCTGTGGTTCTTGTTTGGATGTGGTAAATACATATTTTTTTGATCGTCAAAAAAATCTACCCAAAACCCAAAGCCTAAATACTTTTGTATTTAAAAATTAAAACAAAAGAAGCCCCAGTTTCAAAATTTCATTCAATTTCCTTAAAAAAATGATTAGATTTCTTTTTCTATCTTTTGTAGTTTCTAGCTAGTTTTTTGTTAATTTGCCCCCCAAATCATGAGTTTTCCCCGGCCCCGGGAACCCCTTTGTTTTTTTCTATTGTGAGGCATGAACGGGTTTAAAAATATACACAAATGCAGATGGTCGTACGTGGTTATGCTGATTTGAATCAATTTTGGCCACGTATAGGGCCCCCCCCAACAACAAAACAAAAAAAAACCTTATTAACCCACCAAAATCTGTTTTAGGTTTTTGTTTTTTTAGGTCAGCGGCCAACACACAACCCCCGGTTTTACAGGGGCCCCCAACGCGCTGTAGTTTTTTAAAGGCGATGAAACAATTTGCAATCATTACCAAACCCAACTAAATCTTTCAGACTTGTTAGACTCCTGAAGCCCAAACGCTATGATCTTACCTGTGGATATGTAATAAAGAATTTTAGGTGATACAGTAGAGCCACGTCCATTACGGGAAAAGTTCAGAGGGGCCGCCACAAACAATTGAAATCTTCAATTAAAGGTTGGCCCAAAAAATGGAAAGCCTATTTTCTTTATAACTAAGAGGTCGATTTCTTTTATCATGCAAGCAGTGACTTCTGAATTAAGAGGGTTACCTGCATTGCACAGTCTTCAAAAAAGTACTGATTTTTACTCTTGATTTTTCCTTTTAGACTCTGCCCAAATTAATGGCTGTTTGGATAAGTTGCAGGATTCTCAAGCCTTTCCAATCACTAAAAATTTTTTGGACCATTTTTAGTGCGTAAAGGAGTTTACCTTAGAATACATGCTCGTGGGATAGGTTTGCAAGATGTTTCCCCCCAAAAGGGCTTTCTTTTCTAGTCTTAGAGGTAAAGCAAATGTGCTAAATTGATACGCCAGAAACCCTGGACAAAATTTCCTGTAAAAAAATGGGGATTATCATGATCAGTATTTATTGGTGAGTGTGTTTATTGGCGGGTTTTTTCAGAATTAAAGAACTACATGCATGAAACTTTTAAGTTGACTCACACTTACATTCTGTGCCAGGGCCCTTTTTTGGGACGATTTTTAAAGTTACAAACATCCCGATTGACTTATTTTGATCTACCCCCCTTCGTGTTGAGACGGTTTAAGAGGGGGCATTTGATGGCCCCACATCCTTACTGTAAAATAAAAAAAGTATTTAGATGATTATGACCCAACTAAACCGTCTAACTATCTAATGTATTTGACGCTAACAATCTGTATGGATGGGCTATGAGTCAACCCCTTCCATGAGAAAAAATTTTTTCAATGATAAAGGGCCTCATGAGTCAATACTGTGTTAGGGATGTTGTCACAGCTTTCCCCCTGAAATTCAGCAGGGGGCTAATCTTGGAGTGACTTAGAATATCCTAAAGAATTCACGTCCCACAAAGATTACCCCCTAGCCCCAGAAAAGCTTAAAGATGGCCCCACAGAGCCCCCTAACTTGTTCCCCAAACTTTGCCCCAAAATAAATTTTGTCGTCATTACGATTGTTCAGTTTTACCAAAAACGGTCTGAAAATGACTGTGTTATAGAAACATGTTTTGACCAAGAGCCCCTTTTTGAGGCCAACATCAAGAAGAACATTTCTTAGAACCCAAGCCCTGATGCTTAGAAAAAAATTCTTTAAAATGATGAACAAAAAAACTGTTTTTGGCAAAACCATGGAGAACCCCCAAAAAACGTTTTAAAAAGTGAAAATTTGTTACAAAAGAAAACCAAGCAATTAAGTTTGCCTTAACCTAACTATCGACTTTTGAAAATTTAACGACAGCCTGGGTTTGGATTTGTGAAGGAAAAAGGAGTTAAACTGACAAGCCGGTGTTTATCGGTTTTCGTTTAGGTTGTCAAAGTTTTTTGATGTTTAAATTTCTGTGATACTTTTAAACCACTTACCCCGAAGCAAGGTCCTTTACACAGCACTGATAGTTTTTTTTCAGAGTCCCCCCTGAAGATTTTACAAAGACTTAGAACGAAGTGGTAAAGGAAGAGGTGGTACGACACATGTGACTATCCAAAAGCGTCCTTTTCATTTTACTGTAAACAAGAAAGAAAATTTTTGGAAAGTGAAGGGTGAACTTAATGGGCGTTTAAAAGAATATGTTGGTTTGCGGTCGAAGATGTATAGCGTGCCAGCCAGACTTTGTAATGAAAGAGGCTAAAGGTAAAGTAAAAAAGGTTTTCAAAAAAAATATAACTCACGACAACTACAAGCAAGTCTCTTTGAAACAAAATTTTTATCACACAAATGTTAATCTGCGCTCTACTCTCCATCAAATAAAAACAACTTCAGTTTATAAAAAAACACTAGTCTCTAAAAAATAACAAGAGGCTTCGTCAAATTTGGTTTTATATGCTGTAGGGATTGGGAACTTTAAAAGATTAAATTTCTGATTGGCTTTTCTTAATTAAGAATAACTAGAACTTATTTAAAAACCTAACTAGTTTTTTTTAAGAACCTAAATAGTACTTAAAAAAGGATTATTTTTTTTTATTTACTTTTTAAATTTTCTTGCATTAATTAAAAAGTACTTTCTATAACTAACTTAAAATTGTATTATCTAGTTCTTTTAACTTGTTTTTATCTAGTTCATTAAAAAAAAAATTCCATAGAAAAGGGTCTACTGCAGGGGTTTTATTTTTTGCAGAAGTGGTTCTTCTTCTTTTATTGGGGGCTTTGTGGCTTTGTTGCTAAGTATGGTTTTTAGGTATTTTTATGTAAAAAACCCCCCCCCAGCAACAAAAAGCAGCAAAACATAATATATCTTTGTTTGTTTGTGATTTTTTGTTGTTAATTGGGATGTTGGTTCTGGTGGGATGTTGTTTTACTATCTAACAATTTTTTGTTTGTTTTTGGTTTGTTTTTCTTTGTCTGTTCCATTCAGCTAGTTTTTGCCCCGCCCCAACACGCCAGGTTTTTGTTTTGTAACATTACTCACTTGCGGACTTTTTGCTCTGCGGGGGTTCTGCGGGGGTCCCGTAGCGCGTCTTCTCCGATCGTCTTTTTTTTTTGCGATTAAATCTTATGCAAGTCATTACTACAACCACTGAAGAATTGTTAACCTGCAACTTGTTTTCCGCCCACTACTTAACTTGTGTTCAGTATTCTATTGTTTGGTCAATCAGTGGGAGATTGCATCATCTTAGGAGATCCAAGTAAAGGTTAGTTCTGTACAAATTCTAGCCAAACAAGGGGGGGGGGGGGGGGGGGGGGGGGGAACAAAGCTTGGTTTATTGAACAGCAGACTGACCACTAGACTGTTCCATACCTTTTTTGATCGTCCCTTTCAACCTTGAATGGATCCACAAGCATAGGCACAAAGATTGTCCCCCCTACATATTAAAAAAAAAAAAAAAAAAAAAAAAATAACTGGTTTGAACAATGCTTTTTAGTTTTTTCCAGATCAAGCAACTAATTTCCTCTCCACACCTTTGTTTTGTTCCATTTACTACTACCCTTCACTGGCTGCTTGGGGGGTGCTGTTGGTTTCTTTTTTGAACCCTTGGTGTGAGAACACCACATAATATGGACTGTGGTGTCCCTGTTTTGACACCAAGAGCACTGACACAATCAGCCGTGTCTCCCGAAGTCCGAATACCAGCGACGAAAGGCCAAGGCGTCGGCAAATACAAATAAATGTGCCTACGAGAGGGATTACGATGTTCTCTCAGGCAGCTAGAGAAGGGCTTCTCATAGTTAAAATAAATTCCCCCATTTCATCATCTTCAAATTTTAAAAAAAAAAAAAATTTTTTTAATTATTTAAAATATTTATATTATTAAGTCAGATCTTGCAAAGTCAATACTACAAACGACCTGAAGATTGTTAACCTGCACTAGTTTTCCCCCACTACTTACTTGTTACAAAATTCTATTGTTTGGTCCAGATCAGTGGAGATTGCATCTCTTTAGGAGATCCAATAAAAGGTTGTTCTGTACAATTCTTAGCCACGATACACAATGCTTTGGTTATTGAATCAGCAAGCTGACCACTCAGACTGTTCCAAAATCTTTTTATCGCCCTAGCATCCTTGAATGGATCCTCAAGCATAGGCTCAAAGATTGGTCCCCTACATTTTATACTGTTTGAATAATGCTATTAGTTAATTCACAACTTTTCCCTCTGCCACACAACCTTGTTTTTGTTCCATTTCCTACTACCCTTACACAGCTGCGTTTGGTGGTGCTGTTGATTCTTTAACGAGACCCTTGGTGGTGAGAACACCACAGAATTATGGACTGTGTGTGTCTCATTTAGACACCAAGAGCACAGTACACAATCAGCGCGTGTGCTTTTCCTGATGAGTCCTTCCAGCGTACGAAAGGCCTAGTAAGCAGGCAAAACAAATAAATGTGCCTTTTGAGAGGGATTACCCATGGTTCTCTCAGGCAGCTAGTGAAGGGCTTCACCATAGTAAGTATAATTACCCACCATTTTCTTCATCTTCATTTTTTTTTTTTTTTAACTTATTTATTTATGTTTAATTTTTAAGGTTCAAAATCTTTGCCACAAGTCAATTACAACTACGACTGAAGAATTGGTTAACCTGCACTTGTTTTCCCCCACTACTTCTTGTTCAGTATTCAATTGGTTTTGGTCAATCAGTGGGAGATTGCCATCTCTTAGGAATTCCAAGTAAAGGTTTTCTGCACAATTCTACCACACACCATGCTTGGGTTATTGAAGCACATAGCTGCCCACTCAGACAGTTCCATTATCTTTTGATCTCCCTTGCATCTTTGAATGGATCCTCAAGCAAAGGCTCAAAGATTGTGTCCCCTAACATTGTTATACTGTTTTGAATATGCATTTATTTTTTCAGTCAACTTTTTTCCCTCTCCACAAAACCTTAGTTTTTGTCCATTTACTACTACCCTCACTGGCTGCTTTGGGGTGCTGTTGGATTCTTTTTTCGACCCTTGGTGGTTGATAAACACCACAGAATATATGTGACTGTGGTGTGTCTCTATTTGACACGAGAAATCCCAGGAGTCGGACAGACACAATCCGTCCGAGCTCCCAGATGAGTCCGAATCCAGCCGACGAAAGGCCAAGGGAGCCAGGCAATACAAATAAGTGTGCCTTCGAGAGGGAATTACTATGTTTTTCTTCTCAGGCAGCTATTGAAGGGCTTCTCGTCGGATAGTTAGAATAATAATCCCCCCATTTTCTTCATCTTCAAATTAAAAAAAAAAATTTTTTTAGAATTATTAATTATTATTTTTATTTTTAAAGGGACAAATCTTTGCCAAGTCATTATACATACGACTGAAGAATTGTTACCTGCACTGTCATACCCCACTACAAACTTGTTCAGTATTCAATTGTTTGGTCAAACAGTGGAGATTGCATCTCTTATGAGATCCCAGTAAAGGTTGTTCTGTACAATTCTATAGCCACTCAAAAAGCATGTGTTTATAGAACCGCAGAGCTGACCACTCAGACTGTTCCATATCAATTGAATCTCCTTGCATCCTCGAATGGATCCTCAAGCATAGGCCTCAAAGATTGTCCCCTACATTTTAATACGGTGTTTAATAATGCTAATATTTTTTATCAGCAACTTTATTTTCCTCTCCCACACCTTTGATTTGTTCCATTTACTACTACCCTTCACTGGCTCTGCATTGTGGTGCTGTTTTGAATCTTTTCGAACTCCTGGGAGAGAACACCACAGAAAAATGACCTGTGGTGATGTCTCTATTTGAACACCAAGAGCACAGACAACACAATCACCGTGTCTCCCTGATGAGTCCGTTCCAGCGACGAAAGGCCGAGGACAGGCAATACAAAAAATGAGCCTTGAGATTGGATTACGATGGTTCTCCTCAGGCAGCTATAGAGGTATTCACAAGTATAAAATATGATTCCCGACCATTCCCCTCCACCCCCATTTTCATCATCTTCAAATCAAAAAAAAAAAAATGTTTTAAAATTATTTATTTATTAAAATTTTAAAAGGTTCAAATCTTTATGCCAAGTCATTACTACAACTACTGAAGAATTGTTAACCTCACTTGTTTTCCCCCACTACTTACTATTTCAGTAATTCTAATGTTTGGTCAATCATGGAGAATGCATCGCCTTAGGAGATCCAATTTAAAGGTTAATTTCTGTACATTTCCATAGCCACTCACAATTGCATGGGTTATAGAACAGCAGAGCTTACCGACACATGACTGTTTCCCCCCAAAATTTAAAATTCTTTTGCACTCCCTTGCATCCTTGAATGGATCCTCAAGCAAAGGCTCAAAGATTGTCCCCTACATTTTATACTGTTTTGAATAAAGCTTTTAGTTTTTTTCAGGCAACCTTTTTTTTCCTCTCCACACCTTGTTTTGTTTTCCATTTTACTACTACCAAGAATGTAAATATGTTTGTTCAAGCTCACCCATCTTAGTTATGCACGAAATACCCCCCTTTTCACATCTAATTCACGTCCATGTCATGTCAGTTTTTAGCCAAAATTAACACCTTGTGTTCTAAACAAAATTAACACACAAAGAAACCCTAATATTGAACGTAATAAGCCCATTAAAAAATGTGGGCTTGCGTGCCCCCCCCCAAGATATGATAGGGGTGATCGACTGAACGACATATTTAGCATTCTTCTCCTCCAAAGACCAACCAAGCGTGTCGACAAGCAAAAGAGACTCAGCGCTCCAACCAAGGTCGGTCAAGGTCATGATAGAACCCCGTCCCAGCTCGCACATCCGTCTGACTCACGACGTCGGGGTCGGGATTGGTTAGATGCTGGGCATTTCTTCTCTGTGCGATCTAACCAAGCACGTCCTACCAAAGCTCCATCCATGGTCGGTCAAAGGTTATTATAGGGCGGGAAAAGACCCCTTGTCAGCGCTCCACCATGGTCGGAATGTCTAAGGATACCTTTCTGACACAACGATTCAAAGACTTAGTATATATATGAAAATGACATTTTGCTGTCGTGGCATCGCAGTTTTTTGGCTGGCTGTGGTTACCTGTCTTCATCTTCACTCCATTTACCGCTTAAGCCGTTTTGCTGTCTTAAAGGCAGTCTCAGACGGCCGGGCTCGAGAGACTTATAAGAGAACTTTGATTATTGATTCAGGACTCACATAAGGTTGCTTTTGGCGGCCTTCCTCGAAATATACCGTCGCTTCAAGAGCGAACCACCAAAAAGCCGCCTTTCAAATTCCCCTGCAATCACTCCCTAACTAACTTGTGAGAGTTTGTTTGTTTTGTTGTTTGTGGCATGCGTGTGTGTGTTGATGAGAGAGAGGGAGAAAGGTGGGAGACAGACAGACAGAACAAAGAAGTAAAGCAGACAACAGACAGAAAGATGAGGGAGTGAATGAGGAGAGAATGTGGGGTGAATGCTATGATGGAGAAACTGATTAAATTAAATTTAATATATTTATTTAAGATGGCTGGGCCGACACCAGCGAATCAGATAAAAATCTTGATTAAAGAATTGAAAATATGAACTATTGACGAACAATTAAATTATAAAAGCATTGATTTTAGTGATATGGTTTTATAATGATTAGACAATAAAATAAAAGATCATAGTGAACTATTGTTAACGAAGCAATCAAAGTGATAAACAATGACTGTATGTGATTACAGAAAAAGCTAAAATCTTTGGCGGGTGTTAATGAAGGTAAACGATCTGAATGATGCGACACTAGGGTGAAGAATAAAAGGCGCGCTATACCTAACATTTATTTACATTATTTTTATTTAATCGGACTAAATATTTGAGTTTAAAAAATGAGCCTCCCAAGAAAAATCGAGATAAAAAAAAAACTATAACCGATGGAAGAAATATTTGACAGCATGACAATTAAGCAATATGTTTAGCGAAGTAGACATGAATATAATTAAACCCCACAAAATTGTTCATTGAAAGTGTAGGCACAGCTATCTCAAAAATCCCAGAGACACATCACTCTAACCGCCAGTAAAATTGTTGTAGGCCGTTCTGAATGTATTAAAAAACGCCGTGAGATACAAACATGAAGACTGGGTTTCAACAAAACAGAACGAAGAGTAATCGCAGCAATTCCACGGACTATACTCTAACTGGGCAGAAATACATGCATACAAAGTCTATCCTATAGTTGGCAATTCTTAACCTTCCTCTCCCAAAAGATTAGATAAAAACTAGGCAGCGATTCTAAACATAAAAAATCCTGACAACATGTGTTTTATGTGAGAGCGTATAAAGCGCATTACACCTGTAAAAAGAACGCAGAAAGAGTTATCCACTAATGAAGGCATACAAACATAGCTGAAACTTTGATAACATAACCATCCCATTAGAATAGAAATGTATATCTCAGTTTTAAGAGCAACACAATCCATTACTGTAAACTGTATACACATGGTCCTTTAAGAAGCTTATCATGCCTCTAAGGGTTTCTCCCAACGCCCCTACTTAAGGTGAACCGCTTAACAACATGTAGACTTGATCCTGTTATAAAGACGGTCCATAAGAGTCATTAAGAATAATCAGAACATAAGCCGACTATTAGCCTATACTACAAAGCATCCAGCTAAACATAGAGCTTAGTAAGAAGTGATTGTCAGAATCCCAACTATAGAAGCAGCTGCCAGTCCTATGAACTCATTGTAAAAGTTTGTGTAAACTAGTGGAAACCAAACTCCACACACTAAAAAACCGTGGGTCTAAAGTTAGTTTTAACCCTTGACGCCTTTAAGTCAGTTCAGCTGACGCGGAAATAAAAGTGCATTTCCAGTTCCCTATGGGCAGTCCCCTGACGTGCAATGCATTTTTCTTGAGTATTCATGATCGTTACTATTTCTAATCACGTACTCAAATAGAGTTTATTGCGTAGAAAGCATTATATGACAGTATTCTTAAAATAATCTGTAAAAGACCACACGATAGGGGAAAGCCCATTTATTCTTATCACTGACTGGGTTACCACCAGCACTTCGTGTCATCCCTTTCAAACATGGCGCGCAACCGACAAGCCAGCGACCAAGTCAACGTAATACAACAGCTGACCCATGCTCTGCTGATGATTTTTGACAAACACAAAATAAGTCTTTTATTCAACGGACAAACTCAGCATGAAGTGTGAGATGATGATAGTGGTGGCAATGCGACCATATTCGTCAGTTAATGAGAAGTTGGCTCTGAGACCTCGTCAGTGTTGTGTTCAGCAACTAGCGTCAGTCCGAACGAGCAGCCAAGTGTGTACTCCAGCACGCCGTGCTGGAGTCCAGTGATGCGAAATCAGTGCCTAGAGGGGATCGTGTACTGCACTCAGCGCTGAACACGGTGCAGACGTGAAAAGGTAGGGAAGATGAGGAGTTGAAAGAAGGGTTGAATGTTGAGCAAGGGGTGTGGTGGGGAGGGGGGGGGGCGAGTTTCGTGGACTGGTCATGTCTGCATCAGAGTGAGCGACTTAGATATACTTCCAACCTGTATTTATACTTTCATTACAGGTGTAGTGTGACAATACAAACTTTATTATTCAACTTATTTGCTGTGTGTTCATGTTTGTATGTGGTAAATACATATGTTTTAGATCGGCAAAAAAATCTATCCAAATCATACAAGCCTAAATACTTTTGTATAATCAAAATAAAACTCAAATATAAGCCCATATTCAAAACTACATTCAATTTCCTTCCAAAATGAATATAGATTTCATTTTTCTATCTTGTATTTCTGACTAGAATTTTTTGTTTAATTATGACCCCCAATCATATATTTCCCCGGCACCTGGGAACACCTTTGTTTGTTACTGAATGAAGGCACAGAACGGTTAAAAGGAATAAACACAAAATGCAGAAGAGTCCGTACGTGTTTATGCTGACTTTGAATCAATCTTGCCACAGTACTACGGCCCCGGCAACAACAAGGAACAATAAAACCCTAATTAACCCACCAGCAAGATCTGTTTCTTAAGCGTTTATTGTTGTTAGGTCAGGACAACGGCCAACACACAACACCAGAGAATTAACAGAGGCCCCAACGCAGCTATGTAGATTTTAAGGAGTCAGATGAAACAACTTCGCAATCAGTAATCCAACCAACTAAATCTTCAGACATTGAGTAATGACTCTGAAGACCAAGAACGCTAAGACCATCTACACCTGCTGGCTATGTAATAAGAATTATTAGGTGGAAACAGTAAGAACCACGATCACATTACAGAACGTTGCCGAGGGTCCGGCACACAAACAATTGTAATCTTCACATAAGGTTGACCCCAAAAATGGAAACTGCCTAAATTCTTACATAACCTAAAGAGGCTACGATTCTCATTTATCATGCAAGCAGTGACATCTGGAATATAAGAGGGTTACCCTGTCATAGCACAGTCCTTCAAAAAAAGTACATGACTTTATACACATGTGACTCATTAATCCTTTATTACTCTGCCCAACATCTAATGGCAGATTTTGATAAGTTAGCAGGATCACTAACAAGCTATCCAATCACTAAAAAATATTTTGAACACCGATTCCATCTTTTAGTGCGTAAAGGATTATATCACTTAAGATACATGAACACGTGGGATAGGTTTGACGAGACACGCATCCCCCTAAAGGCGCTTTTCTTTTAGTCTTAGAGGAAAAGACCATAACTGAAGCTATGGGGGGGGGGGCAGAATATGAATACGCACAGAAAAGCCTGGACAGAATTACACTGTCAAACAATGGGCGATTAACAAGATCAGTAATTATTTGGTCATGACGAGTGTTTTATTGCAGAACGTCCTTTCAGAATTAACAGAACTACATGCAAGAAACATTACAGCTTAGACTCACCACATTACTATCTCTGTGCAGGCCATTCTTAGGGACGCATTCTTAACGACTACAAACCACCAGATTGACTTAATTTCTGAACTAACCCACACTTCAGATGATTGAAGCGGTTTAAGAGGAGGCATTAGGCATGGCTCACATCCTACTAGTAAAGCTAACAACAAGTATTTAGATGATTATGGAACCCAACTAAACCGTCTAACTATCTAATTAACTTAGACGCTAACACTCTGTATGGATGGCTTGAGTACAACCGCTTCCACTGAGAAACTTTAAACAATGATATAAGGTCCTCATGACGTCAAAAACTGTGTTGGTATGATGTCACAAGATTCCACCTATAAATACAGCAGGACAAAAGCTTTGAAGTATACTTAGAATATCCTAAAGAATTACACGATCTCCACAACGATTGAACCCCCATCCGGCAGAAAGCTAAAAGATGGCCCGCACAGAGCCCCCTAAACCTTGTTTCCCAATCTTCGCCACAAAACTAAGTAAGTCTGTCATTACAGATTGTAACAGTTTTACCTAAGACAACGGTCCTGAAACTGACTGCTGTTTCATAGAATCATTGCATTGACCAATAGCCCTTTATGAGGCCAAACATCAAGAAAGAAACACTGATCATAAACCCAACAACCACTGAGGCCATTTCAGAAAAAGACTACCTTTAAAACTTTGATGAAACAACATCTGTTTTTGGCGAAAACCATGGATAACCCACACAAAAGAAAAGATGTTAAAATTAGTTACAAAAGAAAACGCAAGCAATTAAGTTTGCCACTAAAACCAAACTAACAAGACTTTTAGAAGTAATTAAAACCGACAGCCAGGATAGCATTATGATGAAGAAAAACGAAGATAATCTAGCCATAGCCGGTGTTTGTATTATTAATAAGCGGTTTTACTGTATTAGAAGTTGTCAAATTATATGATGAGTTAGAATTTCTGTACGACTACATATAAAACCACAGTAACCAAAGCAAGAGTCCTATTAACACAGACATCATAGTAGAGAATTCTAAGACTTCCCAACTGAAGACATATTACAAAGACTTTAGACACAGAAGTGCTAAAGGAACTGAAGGATGGAACGTACACATGTGCCAAATCCAAAAGACAGTCTTTACATTCAACTGAAAAACAAGAACGTAATTGGAAGATGAAGGTATGAACTAAATGGGACAGTAAAAAAGAATATGTTTGGTTTAGCGGTCGAGATTAAGAGCGTTTGCCCGAGCCCGACTTCTGTAATGAAGAGGCAAAAGGTATAAATTACAGAAGTTGTCAAAAAAAATATAACCTCACGACAAACTACAAGCAAGCCCTCTTTGAAAACAATATTACACCCACATATGGTTAATTCTGCTCTCTACTCTCCCTCAAGTATAAACACAACTCAGTTTAATAAAAAAAACACTATTCTCAAACACTAACAATAGAACTTACTCCATCCAGAGTTTTCATATGCTGTAGGGCATAGGAGGAACTTAAAAGATAAACTTGACTGACATTGGCTTGTACTTAACAATAAGAACCTAACTAAACTAATTTAAAAACCTAACTAGAACTTGATTTAAGAACCTAACAGAACTTAAAAAAAGGTATCTTAATATTTTTGTACTTTTACTTGTAATTTACTTGCACTTAACTTAAAAGAAGTACTTTCTAAAACTAACTTAACTTGTACTTATCTAGTTCTTAACTTGTACATTATCTATAGTTCATTAAAAAAACAATACCGATATAAACATGGGTCTATACTGCAGAGGTTGTAACTTTGATTTGGCAGAAGCTGGTTCTTTTCTTCTATCTGTTTACGTGGGGGTTGTGGGCTTGTATGCTAAGTAATGGAGATAGGTATTAGTATTGCTAAAAACCCCCCCCCAGCAAACAACATCAGCAAAAACATCATAATACATACTAATCGTTGTTTTGTGGATTTGTTTGTTGTAATTGGGATTTTTGGATCAGTTGGCGATGTTGTATTACTATCTAACAATATTTGTTTTTTTAGGATGTGGTTTAGTTTTCTTAGACTGTTCCATTCAGCTATTGTTATTGCCAGCCTCAACACGCCCATAATTTAGACTTAGTAACATTACTCCACTGCGCACATTCATGCTCCTGCTGAGTGTTTCTAGCGAGGGTCCTGTTAGCGTCGACTTCTCCTGATCTCTTCATTTTTTATTGCTATTACATTAAATATGATCAAAATTAGATAGAATAAAAGTAATAAATGCCCATGATGAATGGGCAGTAACATCGTCCCAAATCTGTATACAATGTCACAGTGACGCAGATTATCTATTGATTTGTTTAAAACCTTATCATGTGATATTCCGTTAATTTAAATCTTCTTCTGAATCAAGCCGCTCCACATACTGACTAACATAGCATATAGACAAAACAATGTCTGACTCCCCCCCCCACCAAACTAACCAAATTTTGACCCTAGCTGTGAGCTTCACCTACGTAGTACTTTTCAATGTCTGAATGTATACCGTTGCTGAATTTGTTCCATACTTTAGTTCATCGCCTAAAAACTGTTTAGTTTTTTCCACACGGCATCCAGAGAGTATAATCATTGCTTATGAGAGGGTCTGCTGAGTAGTCTGCCTGCTCCTCACACATAAATAGTTCGTCACAATCACGCCTTTTTAAAAAGCAAATATAAAATAATAATCATACTTTAAAAACCAAGAGTTTAACGCTGGTTAAATTATTGCAGTGTCCAATTGTTGGCGTATAGTTTTTTATTCAACTCTAGCAAAAAGTATGTTAAGATATAAACCGCCCAACTTGGGAATATAGAAGATACGCGCAAAACTAGTTTTCAGACTTTATTTTTAGCTTAAACACCAAAGAATTATTAGATATAAAAGCCAGAGAACAAATCGCTTTCATATTATAGATTATATTAATTAATTTTTTTTAGTTAATAAAAAAGAATAGTGAAAAGAAGAAGATTCTCATACGATTATACCACTCTGCAGTGAATAGTGTTGAGTTCAAGCATCACAAACAGATTTGTAATAAGACGTCATCTTGGTCTGTTTATCGCTTTACCCTTAAACCATTGGGTAAGAGCGGGATGTGCCGCCATGATGTCCTTGTGGAAGTAATCTAATTAAAGTATATACCCACCCACACAGTGTTTTTGTATGCTGTGGACGAGCTCTACAGGCGCACATTCGCGTCACATACACAACATTTGGCGACGAGGATATCTCATGGCCTTCGCTGCTGACACATGAAGTTAACATTCAGGGGAGACTTTGGATTTACTCAAGGCTCGCCACCTACATGCACGGAGCAGTTCGTAGAACGACATGGCTACCATTTCTACCGAAACTTTTGAGAAAGTTTCCTGTTCACACAGGGAAGAAAGTACCGTGTCATTCGACGATTGTAAAACAAGGATTAAGAAATTAGAAAATTTAGTACAGAGGCTTTAAGGACATACAGACCGAATTCAGAAAGAAATGCAGTTGTTGTTACATTATGGGGTGATGATATTTTTGAAATTTACGAATCTATGACAGAGAAAACATAGGGTGAATAGTGTGCACGTAAGAACTGGTAAGGCGCTCCCCAACTCCAAAGTGGAATGATGTAGATCCACTCAAAAAGTCATTCACTGAACTATTGTTTCCCTCGCAAAACAGAAACCCAGCTACGAAACTATTAAGTTCCGACAAGCAAAGCACACAGGAATGTGAGGTTCCATTGATACTTCAACACTCGTCTCCGAAGTCGTCGCCCTCGCTATGTGACTGTCCATGATAATAAAGATAAAGAGATCCTAGCGCAGATTATTCAGGGTATGCACTTCTACCCGTGTGCGGCGGAAGGCAACTGAATGACAATATGAATCTGAAAGCTGTACTACACATGAGGAGCCAAAAGCCCTCGAACTTTCTGAACAGCATAGCATCAAGTATCGAAAGAGTGGTGTGACAGATTCAATACAGTTTCAGAGATAATGCTTGAGGCAAAGGCTAGTGTTTTACAGACAAAGTGGTGACGACCCGGGTGGTCATGGCTCTGGTGGAAGCACAGTACCGGTTACAGGCCGAGGTCCTCGAGGCACTGTGGTTATCCGTGCACGTGTGGTGGTTGCTTCCATAGGTGGACTAGGTGGCCTGCTACACCGCGGTTACATGTCACAGCAGTGGTGTGGTGGCCCATCGACAGTGTCCCGCTGTTCGCTAACAGTGGATACTATCTCCCCACAACAACACCGCTTACCAGCCAAGTTAAGGGTGCAAAAAGTTGTATCAAGGATTGTGACACTTTTGCTGGCATGGGTATGTGTTCAGCTTCGCCCCACAATAAAGACCTCTTGTTACTAAGGCAAGCTGATGAATACAATAATGAGGAACCGGAACATTCACGAAGACGAAATCGTGTACACTGTTATCCCAGCAGATACCTCCCCCCCCCCCCCCCCCAAATGCACCAGTATGTACATTCCGAGCATCTTCCAATACCCAAGTCAAGTTCCTTGTGACACAGTGCGACTGTGAACATTCTAACTATGACACATGCACCAGAGTGTGCCCAAATGTCCCAGCTGTATGGACCATGTCCCCGCAAGTTTTTTCCTTAGCCGGCACGACCACCTCTCCTTGTGTGAAAGGTATTTCAACCACTGACATTGAGTTCAAAATCACCCAGAGAACCACCTTCTATGTTGTGGAAAAGTTAACAAACCCCAACCACAATCTCCTCAGCTCCCCCACAGCTCATTGCACTACACACGATACAATTTTCTTTCCAAACCCTTCCACACCCCAACACCCATTCCAACAGCAGTATCCTTTGCTCATCAATGAGGGAACCTGCAAAATCGAGGGTGAGAAAGTAAAAGCTCCATATTGACAAGATCAAAACAACCCGTCATTGCAAAGCATAGACGCAATTGCCGTTTCAAAGTTCGCAAAGGACGTCGATCGTGAGCTTTAGAGAGACTTGAAGAGACGACATCACGAAAAAGTTTATGGTCCTACCCATTGGTGACAGTCCCTACAGTAACAGTTCCAAAGAAAAAAATGTGGAGGGGTCAGACTATGTGTAGATATGAAGATAGGCCAAAGAAAGCAAGTCAACGTGAGAAACATCCCATGCCAACACTGAATGACCTCATTTGCCGATCTGAAAGGCTCCACAGTTTTCAGTAAACTGACCTATCCGGTGCATAACCACCAACTCGAACTACTGGCTGAAGATTTCTCGAAACACGTTACCAACTATTTCCAGCACGCAATAGGTCTGAATACTCCGGTAACAAGCGGCAACTTTTCCCCGGCGTCAACTAGTCAGCTTCTAGAATCTTCCAAAATGCCATAGCCGAAAACTATTGCAAGATATCCCAGTGTGCCCGCAACCTTACTGGATGACATCATAGTACACGGAAAAAACCCAAGCAGAGATGCATGATAAGTGCCCAGACTGCAACCCATTGGGAAGTAGGGCTCAGTGTAAAGAGCGTAGCCGAAACTGAACAAGGACAAGATTGTTTTCTCAGAACACCAACACCCATCTAGGTACATGTATTTGGTCAGAATGGATAGATCGTCCAGACCCAGAGAAGATCAGAACGATCGCAATAGCCAGCCCCAACTCCGTTCCGAAGTAGAGGTCCTTCTAGGCAAGTGACAGTATGTGGCCCCAGGTATTATCCCCGGCTACGCAACCACCACAGAACCACTCATGAACCTGACAAGGAAGGACACAACCTGTATATGGGAGAACCAAGAACAACAAGCTTTTGACAAGCTGACACAGCTCACACGCAGGTGCACATGTCATTGGCTTATTTTGGACATCTAGTAAGGTCCTACTGCAGTCATTGATGATGCCAATTCCGCAACATGACAAGGAGCCATTCTGACCCCTACGGAAAAGTGATTTGTTATGGCAAGTCGCGCACTCAACCCCATACGGCCATAAGTATAGGCAAAAGTCATCATCATCAACAATCTCTTGCCCAAGAAGTTCGAATATGAGAGATGAGAGACACTCTCGAAGCCAGGCACCGCCAACGCGTACCCTGTACTCTGCCTAGTCGCTATCAGCGTGGGCCATCCAAGCCAGGACCAATCTTTCTACTGAGGTCCAAACCAGCATATGTGCTTGTCCGTCCCCTTCGGCTTGTCCGCCTCCACGTGCCCTGGATGACTGTTATTTGGCAGGACTATGTGGCCGTATGAAAATGCCCAAACCACGACAAGCTTCCTCTTCTTGACTGGTTGCCAATAGGGTTCATGGGGGCCTGCCAAGATATGTTATTTGGAGCTCCTCACAGGTCCGATTGGTCTTCCGGTCTGCCAAGAGAATCCCTAGTCAAGCGTCCTGAAGCATTTAGTTTCAAACTCAGATTCTCTTAGGTGGACTCCTGCAGTCCATGGAGTCCTAGCTTTCGCAGCATACAGCAGGATTGACATGCACCAGGGACTTGTACAGCATCATCTTTGTAGGAAAGCTGATCTCCCCTGCTCTCCAGACTTGTTAGCTTTGGGGGCATTGCTGCTGTTGCGATCGCTGATGTCTGGACTTGATATCTGTTTGTAGAGGCGACCGTCTTTGGTGAGAGTGGCGCCAAGGTATTTGAAAGCCCCCACTTCTTCAAGCGATTGTTCCGTTAATGTAGAGTAAGCATGGGTGTTGGATGTCTGTTTGTACCAGGACTTTTGCTTTTTTCTGTCTCACTTCCCATTCCATAACACCTGCCCTTGTCTTCAGTCTCTTTGTCATGTCTAGTAGTTTCATCTTCGTTGCATGCCTCCCAACAGGTCAGATGTCATCGCGACCGGTCTAGATTATTGAAAGGTTCTTCCTTCCGATGGAGACAGTGTAGTGGACGACATGGAGGGTTTCACGCATGATTTTTTCCCAGTTCCAGGAAAAGATTTAACATGTACGGGAGATAGCAGGCAGCCTTACGGACTCCAACTGGTTTTTTTTGTCTAGAAGTAGTTCCCCTAACTTGTTGTATGAGGGATGACTTTGCTCAGCTGGCGGTGTTATATCAAGCGCCTGATGGTCCTCTATGCCAAACTTTCTTGAGCACTCTGCCACAGAACCCTTGTGCCACACCCTGTCAAACGGCATGTCCTAAAGTAATGAAGTTGTGAACTAGGACACTCTGATGTTGTATAAGTTTCTCCATCAATATCCGGCAAGTTGAAGATCTTTTCTACAGTGGCTTCTGCCTGCCCTGAATCCAGCTTTTTCGGTCCGCCAGGGTGTTATCTTGCCGACTCTTTCTTCAGGTCCGGATTCAATATGACCCTGAGCAGAGATTTTTACTGGTGTGGCAAATGAGACTTAATTGTTCTGTAGTTTCTGGCATGGCTTATGAATTCCCTATTTGGGCAGGTGAAGAAGATTGATAAGAGTCCATTCCTGTGTGCCGACTGTTTTTGTCTCCTCCCAGATCTTCTGATCTGACAAATCGATGTTTACTGGAGAGTGACCAATTCCTTCCCGCCCATGTTTGAGCAGTCTACTGCTGGAATATTGGTCTGCGTCCAGGTTGATTTTCCCTCCTGAAGGCTGCCGATTGCTTCTATTCCACTACCTTCTCTCACCTGGTGTAGTGGTGAGGTTCCCCTGAAGAGTTGGTCCGACCCCCAACAGACTTCCGTCAGGCGATAGGTAAGTAGTTTTGTAAAAGTTTCTTTGGCAGACTGTGTCCATCTGTTTGCAAAACAGCGAGCTTTCTGTCAGCACTCGCCTAGGGTATCCTTCCTCGATGACTGACGATCTGTTTTGCTAGCGTCTGGTGATGTTATTCAGTGTGGTTGAAGTCATGTTTGCTGTTTTCCTCCCTTTTTCATGCCATTCTCTATGTTCTCCACGGGCACATGATATTTGATACCATTTTTCATTGGCATTCAATCATGTTCCTTCTTTACAAGGTTGTTGTGGTTTATTGCGATACTGTGCGGCTTGTATACAGGGCTTGGAATTTCGTATTTCCTTCAGTGATCTCTTTGTCTTCAGAGGTCAAGTGTGCAAGTCGTTTGAGATCCATGTTGGTGTTTCTTCCTCTTCTCCCAAGAACCTACCCTCTATGTATCGCAGACTGCCACAGATTAAGCTGTTTTGTGAGGGTCGTTGAATGTCATTGTCCAGTGAGGTTGAATTGCAGCGAACCGCCCCCCTGAGTCAGAGCCTGGAATGCCTCTTCTATCTCTGGGTCTTTTACTATACTCCATGGTCAAACTATGCATATAGAGTGTTAGCAAAAACAAGTTTTAAAATGAAGCCGGCGGATTTAGGAAGTAAGACAATGAGAAATTGTTAAGGTTTATAGATGTAATTACAGCCAGTATTGACGACCAAAAACTTCTAATACGCACGAAGGAATTATCCCAGAATATCTATTAGTTCATAGAAAGAATTAATTAAAGTAAGAAAAATATCTATTATAAAAATATGGCTTGGGAGTAGTTATGATGGTAGGAGGAGCTATTTTTTAATGCCATGGGCCTTCTCATATGGCATCAATTATATTTTCGTAGAAATTAGCGGTCGCGACGAAGAAGAGAACGTTCATAACAAGTCAAAGAGTGAGTTAGCTAAGCAAGAGACCCGCTTTGAGAAAAGACGAAATCTCCACTAGACTTTCTTAATAAAAAGTTAAGAGAACCAGGGTCTATGCAGAGGCAACACAATTAACAGACGTGATGACAGCAATGAATGATTATTACTTAGTGACTAGTAAAAGAAGTTACTAACATCACACCGCCGCCTAGAACTGTCTGACTATTAATGAACCATCTGAGGACAGAAGACTGCAGAGATAGGCTTTATGTGGGTAGTCCATGTAGCAATATATAATGTCATGCACAAACAATCATAAAAAACAGATTAAAAATACGAGTCCATCGTTAAGGAGCAAAACGAAAAACAAAATAAATTATTCTCCCTAAAGGGTCTTGGAAAGGAAAGACCGTCATAATGAAAAACTAAGTAAAAGCTGCTAGATTGTCTGAAACAATGCGAAAGACTGGCTTCAAAAACGAGGGCAATTTGCAAAAAAATCGTGCTGCTCCCAAAAGAATAATAAGGCCTAGATTGTTAACACATTTCCTAAATGACAAACCCACCAGATTGACTTGCTGAAAACTTCCACATGATAAAGTTAGAAGAAAAAAATTATAATTAATGCTCTGACAGTTTTTAGACAATGCTATCAAGATACAAAGACCGCTGAACCATATTAAAAACGATAAAAAAAACACAACGCTGTGGCATGTGGCATTACAACCAATATACATGCGAGCCCCAATAAAGAAATCCTATTATGATCCAGGTTTGATGATGGAAAAGAATTAACAGGATCTGTAAACCATCTGTTGAATAAAAATCATGATACAGATTAAGTAGAGGATCCCATGTCAACCAATGCTATCACAAGCCCATTAGAAAACTTAAATAAGAATCAAGCTGAACGCCTGTTTACCTAACAATATCCCATAGACATTTATGTGATAAAAACGCAACAATCAAATGGGTTAGGATATTGCAGGCTTCATACTTGACATGAACAAAGGAAGAATTTAAAGCAACAGGGTTAGAAACCAGTGGAACGCAATCAATTAAAAAAAAATAGGCATTACTGAAGACATCCAAGCAATCAAAAACTCTTGCCGTTTGGACTAAAAAGTAAGATACTTGTAGCTCCTGGAGAGGCAGCAGGTGAAGTAAGAATTAGGAGCCCACAGAGCCAATAAGGAGCGTAGATGTATAATGAAGTTTGAAAGAACATGAAAACAACCCCCGACCCGTATATAATATTAAGAGAGACTCTCTCTTCAACTTGCAACTACGTCTAAAAGACCCTCCGCCTAAAAGATCGTTTGTTTGTGAAGAGTTGCAAGTTTCCGCCAAACACATTGAGTTAAAAAAAAAAATTTTTTATTTTTGCAAAATTTAAATTTTTTTTTGTCTTTTTTGGGGTTTAACTGTTTGTGGTTTGTTTTTAAATTTTTTTGGGATTTTGCTCAGCTCTACCGTTGTAAGAAAAAGCTTTCTCCAATCCTTTTGAATTTAAATTTTTTTGGGTCGTCGTAACCCTCACCATCGACCATAAGTTTTCTGAAATTCTTCGTCCATAAGTTTTTTATCCGTAATGATTTGCTTATTCTTAATCTTAATGAACAAAGTTTTGGGGGTTCTAGGGCAACAAGGGATGTGCTTTTTTTAATTTGGGGTTAAATTTTTTTTAAAAAGCACTTACAACCATAGACACGGGACCTAAACCTAAAACCCGAGACCCCAATGCAAAGGGCTGGACCCCCCCCTGGGTAAAAGACAACACAGGCCGGCGCTTATGCTAGCTACCTGAGAGCCAAATTACATAAGAAAGATTTAAACTTTAGCATATTTCTTTCTAGTAAACCTTTAAAATTTCCAATCGCTTTTTATTTCCTTTTTAAGTTTAGTTTTGCTTTAAAACCAAACTGTTGAACATGCATTTTTAAATTAATAATTTTTTTTTTAATCTTTTTACTACTTCTTATTAAAACCTTCTGGCAGTACTTCATTAACAGAGTAAAACGCAATAAAATCAACATACTAATTAAAATAAAGTCGAGTACTGTTATTTGTCTTTGTCAACTATCACAGTAACCTTGTCAGACGATACATGGGTGTTTATTTTCATCTCCGTTTTTAGTAATTGCATAACGAGCTTAAGAGGGGCATCCAAGTTTTCAGACTTATTTGTATACCTCTAATTAACATAATGTTCTGGCAAACTAGGATTGCCCTCCCTCGGAGTAATAAATAAGCGAAAAATCATCGTCATTTGCCTAGTAGTGATTCTAGTTTTGGGTAAATTCTAAGCCGACAGTCTCATTCCCCACTTCAGCTAAGGGCTTCTTTCTCTGTAGCATATATTCAGAACCCCGCTTAGTTATTTCAATCTGTTTTTTCTGTTGTGTTCCTGGGACAAGGCTAACAAGAATGGGTCCTTCATTTAAGGCTTTTTCTAAAATTGTTTTTTGTGGCTGATGCTTCTTATTAGGTCCCTGGCAATTGATAACTGTTCTCCTTCCTCCTCTCACTCATCTTCCTTCACCCCTGCTCAACATGCTTCTCTTTCACACTCTTCCCGCATACATGCAACACATGACACAAAGATGTTATATTGCGCTTAGGTCCACTCCACGAGGAGTGAAAATATATTTGTCAGTTCTTCATGTACCAGCATTATACCAGTGGGTATCTGGACAGGTACATATAATAGTGACCTGTAAACATCACATTTCTTTTTATCTTGTAATTTCTTGACTTTATGTCCCATTCTTTCAAGTGTTTTTCTCTGATCACTTTGTTAAGTGAGGAGTTCAACGCATAAATTCACCCTTAGCTTCAATTGGACCATACCTTTTGTTTGTCAGGTAACGGGCTTTCAACGATTAAACTCACCCATAGCTTCAAAAGGACAATACTTTTGTTTGCCAGGTAACTGAATTCAACATTTACATCACAAAAGATTCAAAAGGACAATACCATTTGTTTGCCAGGTAACGGCTAATACTCCAGTATTTCTTTCCATTTCTGACCAGCGCTTTGCGCCGATCATAGTATACATTGGGGCTTCGTAGTTCAAACTTTAGATTCAAGCAATTTCAGGAAGCAACGCCCAAGCATTCCTCTTTTATGAAGTTTGTATTCGTGTTTGCCAAAGTCGTTTGCCCTTAAATTTCTTATCTCTTCTAGGTTAGGATATTGCTGTCGTTTTTTGTCTTCAATTTCTGTTCGTTTGTAAACCCCGTCATCTGGTATTCAAATCCATAAACATTTCCTGGCACTCCTATTAATCAAACTCGTTTGTGTCTGCTAGGTCTTTTAGCTCTACTGCAGTGCATTTAGGAGCTAGCTCGCTTTTGATTCTGGCCCCCGAACATTCTTTTTATAATATTAAAATTATAATAAACAAATTGTTATAAAGCAATCAATAATAAACAATCTACAAGAAACAAACGTATTGAACTGGGGGGGTCAGTCCGTAAGCATAACTTAGCGTGCTTAGATTTTTCTAACTGCTCTTTTATTTTTTTTAGCTCATCTTTGTCCCTTATTATATAATTTTCACTTAAACATTCTTAAAAAACTATCTTTGTCCTTAGTGTAAAATAATACAACCGATTTTAAACTGCGATCTAAATCTTTTAAGACAGCATTATATTTTTGAGTTAAGAGCCACACAGAAACTAAGGCTGGCGACCACTAAAGGCTAGCTTTGACAAAAGCTTTTCTTTTTTAACAATGTCTCGTTCAGCCGAACAGTCATCAATAATAAACAGTGTTCAGTTCCCTCAATAGTCTATAGTAATTGTTCTAAAACAGTCGCTCAGTTTATCGCTAGGATCAACTAAAAATATATTATCGTCTGTCCAAATAAACTCTCCTTTCTTTGTAAGACTTGTTGTGCTTAATGGTTGTGCAGAATATAACAATGTGCTCATAATGAAACCTGTAAATTGTTTGTAGCAAATCAAGTACGAAGACAGTTTTCCCACACCCGGTAATCCCGCAAATAAGAGAATAGTGCGGATCTTTTGGCAGAAACTTCAAGCTATCCATCTGTTTTTAATAGTTATTTCTTCTACATTTAATAAGCCACGTCTTTTAGCCTGTTTTCTTCAATGTTTAACTGAGCATCACAAACCCTAAAAACATGCATTTGTATTGGGCTGTTTCCGTCTGCTTTCTTGTGAATATTTATTTTTATACCATCTTGCCCTACTCTTTCTCCACTTCCAAAAAATTTCTGTTGTAAAAAGTAATCAAAAATCCAACCACACCCCTTTTTGGGTTTTAAGTAGTCCTTCAAACCTTTAACATCAAAAAGGGCGAATTTTTTTAAACATAAAACGATCAACTGTAAAGATCTCTTTGCCTACCTCCAGCGAAAAACTTTTTTAATTTAAACAAAGTTTTGGGTAAAAAGCCCACCCCCCCAAATACAACGGACAGATTTTGCCATTTTTTTGAAACAGTAAACCCCCAAAATTTTTTGGATTAAAAACGTTTTTCTGATTCTCTTTGAAAAGGAGTTGTTTTTTTTCAAAAACAAAAAAAAAAATTCCTTTTAAAGATTTCCCAAGACTGATTTAATTTTTTTTCCAGAGAGGGGTCTCGCTTTTTTCTATTTTCGAAATGGAGGGGTAAAAACGTTTTTCATAATAAAAAACCCTTTTTTAATTTTTATACGGGTTAAATTGTTCGGGCCACCCCATGGTTAAAACAACTCAAACTCAAGAGAGATGAACAAACCCCGCGTTTTTAGTTGGGGGGTCTTCAAACGAACAAACAGAACCACTGGGTTTAAAAATTTTCAGCCCCTAAGAAAGGGGTTTTTTCCCTTTTAGTGCCCTTGGTAATAGGGCAAATCGTCTTTAACAGCTAAAAAACCCTAGAGGGTTTGCAAAAACCCCTGATGCCAAAGCTTCCTGCAACTGCCTCATTTTAACACCCTTCTTTCTTTCCCCCCCCCTTTTAAACCTGGTTTAAAGGGCCTTTTGGGGCTTTTTTATTCCCTGATAAACTTTCTTTTTTCCCTTTTTTTTTTTAACCCGCCCTAGATCAAATAGAGGGAAAAAATGCTGCCTCTTTTAAAGTAAAAAGGGCTTCACGCCCCCCAAATTTTTGTTTACCATATTTTTAAAAACGTTTCCCCTCTGCCTAAAAAACAACAACAGAAACCCTTTGGGAAATCTGCCGAGGGAATATCTTTTTGAATGAAAGTTTACAGTGTTTTTTGCCAATTTTTTTTTTTTAAAAAAATCGTCAGCGCCAAAAACGGGGAACTTAACTTTTAAATTTTGTCCAGGTTGAACGGGGGTTTGATGGGGAAATTTACACAATTACAGCCCTGCCTTATCCCTTTTCCACGCCGTGGGGTTCCTTCTCTTTCCTTTTTAAACGGGGTCCCAACCGTATGGGTTCATTTTTTTATAAAACAAAAAAGAATATAAATAAAAAATAGGGGCGAAGATTTTGACCCGTTTTGATAAAAATTGAAGAAAAAAAAGATGAAACAGAACTGGGCCCTTTAAAATTGAAAGAAGAGCTTAAAGGGAGGGGGTTCTTTACTCCCAAAGGCAACCCAAGAACTTTTGCAAAACGCGAATTAAAACTTTCCTATGGGGCATAGGACGAGAGCTACCGGGGGCGTTTTGATCCAAACGTTTTTGGGGAAATTTTTGGGGGGCTTTTTTTTATTTTAAGACCGTCCCGGAACCCCGCGTAAAACTACTTCATCGCAAAACCCAAACAAGTTTTTAAAACAAACCCAAAATTTAGGCAAAAACCCCCTATTGCTAAACCCGAAAAATTTAAAACCCTTTTTTAGAGCTTAGAGCGAACCCGTTAGACGTTTTTAACAAAACTGAAGAGAGAGATAATGTTTTCTTATGCCCAGCCACCGCCAAAGGGCCCTATCAGGGCTGGGTTTAAAAAACTGGGGGGAAGAGTTCCAAAAAAAACAGAAAATGGGGGGAAGAGTTTTTCCAACACAAAAAAAAAAATACAAAACAAAACCTCTTCAAGAATTAAATCGAACAGCAATAAATAATACAGAAAATTTAAAACAGTTTTAAAGAGGAAAAAGTCAGAAAAACATTTGAAACAATTGAAAGATTCCCCAAATTCCCCCTTTCGTAAATCCTGGGGTCTTAAAAAAAAGCTAAAACAATAAGAGGGGAACAAAAAAACAAATTTTTCAAAAATTGGGGATCTGGATATAAAAAGAAGGAAAAAAAAAAAAAAAAACCTTTTGGGTGATGCAGTTTATAACAAATTTTGGGCAGAAAAAAGGTTAGAATACAGGAGAAAAAAACAAGAAAAAAAAAGGAAAATTAAAAAAAAATTAGGGTAGAAACCTGTCTGATAGCAGAAAACAAACTAGCACCCCAAACAACAGAAATTTAAAAAAACTATTAAAAAAAAAACTTCCCTGAAAACACTACGCTAGCTTAAAGAAAAAAGGGGCCTGTTTAGGGAACAGGGGTTTAAAAATAGTTAGTATATTAACAGCTTGGAAATTTTTTCCTTTTTCCTACACTCTTTAAGCTTTTTAAAAAAGTGCGCCAACAGGGGCCCGTAAAAGCCTCCCCAAAGCCCCCCAGCCTGGTAAAAATTGGATTAGAAAACAAATTTCATCTTTTAGCAAACCTATTAAAAAAGTTAGGGACCAAAGCGCTTGATGCTCTGCCTGGCATAATGGCCCTGTTTTAAATTTGGTTTTTGTCCCCACTATAGGAAAGTTGCTGGTTTTAAGGCTACCATCTTTGACTTTTGGGGGTGCTAGCGCCCGGAAATTTTTTTTGGGGAAAAAAGTATGGGAACCCATAAAAGTTAAAAAAAACCCAAAAGGGGTGTTTTTCGTTTTGTGTGGCTGTCATGGGGGGGGGAATCCCAAACAGGTGGAGTGCTTTCTGGAAAAGCTTTCCCGGCTGTGGGTGCTTATTTAAATGATCGCTTTCTTCAGGGTTTGGAAATTTTTTTTAAAAAGGGTGGAGCAAACCTTGTGTTTAAAACCCTTATTGTGCCCAAGTTTTTTGGGCGCCCCCAAATGAGGGTTTTATTGTTATAATTCTGTATAAAACCAAACTGAAAATCCAAAGGGCAAGGGTAGCTGTATAATCCAAGACCTACAAAAAAGTCAACCCCTTTTACCTAGCAATTTTCAAAAAACGTCTTTATACCTTTTTATCTTTTCAGGTAAACAACCGCAGAGATTTAAACATCTTCTAAATTGGGTAGAAATTGTTTTTCGGCATCAAAACCCGTAATTTATCAAAAAATGGGGAACTTGGGGCTTGCTTGTGCCCCCAAAAAGACACCAAACATATGTCCGTATTGGGGTCCCTTAATTTTGCACTCCTGGGGTTGTTTTTGGCCCCTTTTCTTTTATCTAAGATAAATGTACCCAAAAAGGGAATTAAAAATGTTTTTGTTCTATGGATCCAATCGAACTTTTTGATTTTTTGAAAAGAGTTGGCCCCCCAGTAGTCATAATTTAAACTTTTCTTTTTGCAAAACCCCCCAAATACAAAGGCCTAACCCATGATTCGGGCTAACTTTTGGTTTTAAATAAGTTGAAAAGGGTTAAAGTAAAATTCGTTGCAAATTTTTTTCATAAGCATTTAAAAGGCCATTGGGCTTTTAAAAAGGATTTAAAAGGGGTTGCGTTGGGGGGGGGCACTTGTAATTCATATAGTAAAAAAAACGCGACTTTTTAATAAACATGAAAATTAATTTCGCCCTTTCTAAAAGATAAGGGGTTTAAATGGTTTGCATATGAAAACAACCCCAGCCATATTGCGCAGTAAATGGGAAAATTTAAAAATGATTTCCCGGTAAAACGTCATAAAGGGGGGGATACCATGCAAAAGGCACTCTAACACTCTTTAAGGGGGATTAAAATACTAGTTTGTGGGTTTACCCAAGGGCTGACTTGGGAAACCCCTTTTGATTCCCCTACTGCAAAGGTTTGATTTCCGAAGTCCAAAGATTTGGGGTTATAAAACCTCCTACAATTTTAAAAACCCCACTTTTCCCATATTTTTAAAAAGGGTTTCCCTTTTTAAAAAAAGTTTTTAAAATAGTTTTTAAAAAAGATGTTTTCATCTATAAAACCAAGCAAAAAGAGCTGGTTTTTTAACTTTTCCAATTGCAATTGGGGCGGGGGTTGTAAGGGTTGCCCTTTAAAAAAAATTGGCCTTTAAAAGTTTTGTGGGTTAACATATCTTTAAGGGGCTCCCAAAAAACTGGATCAAAATAAATAACCCAGGGGGGAATTTAAAAACACATGTTCAAATACCTGATTTACTACAACTTTTGTTCTTTTTAAAAGATGTACTTAGCGAAATTTTGGGAAAAGTTAAAAAAATTTAAAGAAGCAAACCTCAGAATTTTCTATAAAAATTTTTCCCCTAAAGAAAAAAAAGAGAAACTTTCCCCCAAAAGGGCTAGCTAACATCTTTGGTTTTCCCCAGCAATGACAGAGCTTATAGAATTTTTACAAGAGAAAATTTTTATCAATTTTAAGTTTTTTAATAAACCTTCTAATTTTCCCCGTGAACCCAAAAAATTTTAAAAGTTCATTTACAACATTTTTTAACAGATGCAAAAATTTTTTTGAAAGGCTATCCCCAAAATTCAAAGGTTTTTCCGCCCCACAAACGGGGTTTTTGGGTTAATTTTCGGGTTTAAACTCAGTTGGAAAAAAAAAAGGAATTTTAAAAAACTAATTAATGGGCCAAAAAAACATTGGTTTTCAAAATAAAAAAACCAAGGGTGGGAAAACCCCATTGGGGTTTTTTCTGAAATTTTTAATGGTGTTTGAAGTAGAAAGCGGGTGTAAGCCATTAGATTTTTTTTTATTTATAGGAAAAATGAAAAAAAGTTTTGTTTACGAACAACCCCCAAAACCCCCTTTTTTAACAAGCAAGCGCCCCCATTTTTTAAATTTCTAATTTTCGTCAATTTTAGAGGTTTTTTTCGTGTTTTTTTTTGGGGTTTTTAAAAAGGGGTTTAAAAATTTTGGGCCAAAAAAAAAAAAAGGACGGACTTGGGTTTTTAAAAGGGGGGGTTTTCCCTGCAAAAAAAAATAGGGGTGGCCCTTTAAAAAACATATTTACATTCTCTAAAACCCTTCAACCCGGCGCTTTGGGGGGGGCTTTTTGGGTTCCTTTTTCGAACCCTTGGTGGGATAACACCCCAGAATTAAAGACTGTGGGGTGTCCCCCATTTGACACCAAAGCAAAAGACACAATTTAGGCCGGTCTCCCGATATCCCCATCCGCGGGCCGAAAGGCCTAGGAGCAGGGAATCAAAAAATTAAATTTTGGGGGGGGGCCCCCCTTTAAGGGATTAAAGATGGTTCTCCAGGGACTAGGGAAAGGGGTTCTCATAGTTTAAAAATATATTCCCCCCCCCATTTTCTTCATCTTCAAATTTTTTTATTATTTTTTTTAAAAAATTTTTAATTTTTTTTTTATTTTTAAGGGTTTAAATTTTTTGCCAAGTCAATTTCTACACGAAGAATTGTTAACCTGCACTTGTTTTCCCCCACTACTTACTTGTTCAGTATTCATTGTTGGTCAATCATGGGAGATTGCATCTCTTAAGATCCAAGAAAAGGGTTGTTCTGTACAATTCTTAGCCACTAACAATGCTTGGGTTATTGAACACAGAGCTGACCACTCAGACAGTTCCATATCTTTTGATCTCCTTGCATCCTTGAATGGATCCTCAAGCATAGGCTCAAAGATTGTCCCCTACATTTTATACTGTTTGAATAATGCATTTAGTTTTTCAGCAACTTTTTTCCTCTCCACACCTTGTTTTGTTCCATTTACTACTACCCTTCACTGGCTGCTTGGGGGGCTGTTGGATTCTTTTTCGAACCCTTGTGGTGAGAACACCACAGAATTATGGACTGTGGTGTGCCCTCTATTTGACACCAAGAGCACAGACACAATCAGCCGTGTCTCCCTGATGAGTCCGATCCAGGGGATGAAAGGCCTAGGAGCAGGCAATACAAGTAAAATGTGCCTTCGAGAGGGATTACGATGGTTCTCTCAGGCAGCTAGTGAAGGGCTTCTCATAGTTATAAATATTCCCCCCATTTTCTTCATCTTCAAATTAAAAAAAAAAAATTTTAAATTATTTATTTATTTTTATTTTTAAAGTTCAAATCTTTGCCAAGTCATTACTACAACGACTGAAGTATTGTTAACCTGCACTTGTTTTCCCCCACTACTTACTTGTTCAGTATTCTATTTTTTGGTCAATCAGTGGGAGATTGCATCTCTTAGGAGATCCAAGTAAAGGTTGTTCTGTACAATTCTTAGCCACTCACAATGCTTGGGTTATTGAACAGCAGAGCTGACCACTCAGACTGTTCCATATCTTTTGATCTCCCTTGCATCCTTGAATGGATCCTCAAGCATAGGCTCAAAGATTGTCCCCTACATTTATACTGTTTTGAATAATGCTTTTAGTTTTCAGCAATTTTTTTCCTCTCCACACCTTTGTTTTGTTCCATTTACTACTATCCTTCACTGGCTGCTTTGGGGTGCTGTTGGATTCTTTTTGGGAACCCTTGGTGGTGAGAACACCACAGAATTATGGACTGTGGTGTGTCTCTATTGACACCAAGAGCACAGACATAATCAGCCGTGTCTCCCTGATGAGTCCCGATCCAGCGACGAAAGGCCTGGGAGCAGGCAATACAAATAAATGTGCCTTCGAGAGGGATTACGAGGGTTCTCTCAGGCAGCTAGTGAAGGGCTTCTCATAGTTATAATATATTCCCCCATTTTCGTCATCTTCAAATTTAAAAAAAATTTTTTAATTATTTATTTATTTTATTTTAAGGTTCAAATCTTTTCCAAGTCATTACTACAATGACTGAAGAATTGTTAACCTGCACTTGTTTTCCCCCACTACTTACTTGTTCAGTATTATATATATATATATATATATATATATATATATATATACACACACACACACACACACACACAGATGTACACACACACTAGTGTTTGCACATTGGTAAAAATATACACATTTCTATACACAGATGCATATACACGGACATGCAGGCACACTCTCTCCTTTACTCTTTGTCCTTTGATTATAAATGATGTATTCACACTCACCTGTAAATGCAGACAGACAAACACACATACATACAGTCACACACACATACATACACACACCCCCACACATACATACACACACATACATACACACAAACCCCCACACACACATACACACGCACACACACGCACTCGCACACACACCACACACACACACACACACACACACACATACATACACACACATACTCACACACACATACTCACAGACACACACACACCACACACACACACAATCACACACACACACACACATACAATCACACACACACATACATGCACACACACGCATGCACACACACAACACACACACACACACACACACACACACACACACACATGTACATACACACATACTCACTCACACTGTGTGACCCCACACACACACACACACAAAACACACACACACACACACACACATGCAAGCACGCACACACACACACACACACACACACACCCCACACACACACACACACATTTCAATCCTCCTTTCTCTCCATGAAGCTGCGGGGAACACCTCTTGTGGGGGATCACTCCATCAGCCCCTACCCATCCTATCGTCATGACAGCAGAGACTCGCGCTTGGATGACAGCTTCAGTCGAACTCCCACCAGCCTTAGCGGCAGTCGCTCCAGCCTGGGCCTCACCAAGGGGCCAGAACTCTTCTACTGTCGGGGAGTCATTTTACACAGTTCTGTCCCTTTGAGTGTGCTCTCCGATGCATGAAATCGTGACATTGTTTTCACTGAAAGTTACCGTATAATTCAAAGAGGTGCTTGTAGTCAGATGGTTAGAGCTGTTGCCTGCAGAGCTGATGGTTGTGAGTTCAAACCTGGCTTTGTGGAGTTGGATTTGTAAAGCTTCAAAACCTTTATCCTCCCAGCAGTAAACAGGTAGGTGATTCAGATCAGGGACAGCTAAGGCGCAGAAGAGAGGGATGGGCAATGCTTTCCATCATGCTGTGCCATAGATCATGACGAACCTCCAGCAGTTCACTTCCCCCCACACAGCCATTAAGCTCTGAGACTTCTAATTGATAAGTTGACCTTTTTTTTTTAAAGCAACCAAAATGTTTAAATTCTGTGATGGAAACTGTTTTAGAGAGACAGATAAATGGTACAAACAGACTTCTGAATTGATAAGTTGAAATGATTTTGTTCTATGCAACCAAGATGTTAAAATTCTGTGATGGAAACTGCTTAGTGAGGCAAGATTAATGGTGCAAACAGACTTCTGATTGATAAGTCGAAATGATTTTGTTTTATGCAACCAAGACGTTAAAATTCTATGATGGAAACTGTTTTAGTGAGGCAAGATTAATGTGCAAACAGATCATGTTTTCTTTAAGCAAGCATCGTCGATTAGGTCATATTTATGTTTTGCTCCAGATGTTTTGTACCATTGTTCTACATGATTATTGTTTTTTTTTCTGAGTTTTATTTTGCTCAATGATGTACCCAGAGATGACAAAGACAGGTAAATTTACCAGAAGCTTTAGGCTAGTTCTGAGAACAATATATTTTCCTGTTGCTATTTATAAGTTTGCAAGCTTTGTTGATTGGGTCATTTTATGTTTTACTCCAGAAGTTTTGTAACATTGTTCCACATGATTTCATTTTGTTTTGTTTTATTTTGCTCGAAGATGTACACAGAGACAACAAACAAAGATCCTAATTTACCAGAAACTTTAGGTTAGTTCTTAGAAAGATCAATTTCCTGTTTGCTATTTATAAGTTTGTTTTTAAAGTACTTTCTGCATTTGACTGTTATGTTCCATGAAGGTTTTTCAACTTTTGGTATTTAAAGATGATTGACAATTGATCATGATAGAGAGAGAGTGATCTTTGCATTTTGTTCAAGATGAAAATCATGTCTCCATTTGGAACAGTTTAATGGTTGTGTGAAGATGGATTTGGTAAATTTTCGTCAGGTGTATAGACTTCAAACTTGTCACCAGAGCCAACCTTTTCTCTGGATGTGATACAGTGAGAGATTACATCCAGCTTCTGTCTGTATTTCGATCAATATGAAGAGCAGTTTTCCATGGTCATATCAGGGCCAAGCCAGGATCTCTCAACTTCAGTTTTCTGTTCATGACAGATTTAGCATAAATCGTGCTCTGCATGAGTAAGTGGAGGGAGGGAGAGAGAGAGAGAGAAAGAGAGAGAGAGAGAGAGAGAGAGAGAGAGAGAGAGTGTGTGTGTTGTGTGTGTGTGTGTGTGTGTGTGTGTGTGTGGTGTGTGTGTGTGTAACACAAAATGAAGCTAGTAGATAACAATTCTCCTTCTCTCTCGTAACGTGGGAAAAACTGAAATGAAAGAAAACAATTAAGTCTTTTGTTTAATCTATGTTGTTTTCTTTGTACTAGCAACACATTGTCAGAGTGAGTGTGCCAGTTCACCACACATTAGAACACTAACAAACCCAGACACTTTGTATCAAATGCCAAAACATTAAAATCTGCAAAACCGGTCATTTGTAAATGAACAAACAGACAATGCATGGTGTGTAAGGACTGGTTGAAGGAAAAAAAAAGGAAAAAAAAACAAAAAAAAAACAACCCCTAGTAGTGGAAATTGTTTTTTTTTTTTTCGTTTTTTTTTTTTTTTTGGCAAATGAAGAGGACAGTGTGAAGCACCAAAAAATGAAGAGGTGGATTTTGGCCTTAGAAAAAAAAAAAAAAGAAAAAAAGAAAGAAAAGTACCGCTTAGTGCTCCATTGATCCACAACTGATGCCACAAAAAAAAGAAAAAAGTCAGTTTCTTTTACCAGGGTGGGTACTTTCCTGTGAAATAATAAACCACTTCCATATGTAATAGCGCGTATTTATTGTTAGGTATGTGCAATCATTTGTGCACTTTTGTGTGTATCGAAAAGGTGTATAGTCGAAAATGTTAGACAGTACAAATACGAACGCATTTATGGGATATGCATGTATAAATCTGCCTACTTTCTGTTGGATTAAGTGGTCGTGATAAAGATACTAATTAAAAAAAAATAAAAATAAACTGCTTCTCTCAGTCCATAACCTCCCTGATTGTATCCCTCTTTGTCCCCCCCCCCCCCCCCCCCATCTCCTTCTGTTTCTATCCACAACACTGCAGCAACAACAGCAGCAGTAGCACTGTAACAACATTCCATTATTCCCATGAAAGATCACACAATACAAACTGCAAGTCCTTTCTCCCATGCACACAAACTGTCCCCCACCCCTTAAACCCCTTCTTCTCCCTCCACTCCTTTCCAACCACAACTGACGCACATATTGGTGGGAGTGGTTTAGCTCAGTTCTTGCCCCCTTTGTCCTGACACCCCCCCCCCCCACCCTGCATTGCCTCCCCCCACCTGTCTCTCTTCCCTCTCTTCTCTTCTCTTCTCTTCTCTTCTCTTCTTTCATTCCCTGCTGCATCTCTGTTTCAGAACTGTCCTCATGTTCTCTGCCTCTGTGGTTTTCTCTGTTGCCATCCTGCTGCTGAAGACTGCGTGGGAATGTTGCTCTGTGTGTCATTTGTGAGGTAGGAGGAAGACATTCGTTTGAAATTCACTGGACTGTTTTGTGTGGTCTGTCAAACAAGCATTGCTTTGCTTCTTAGTGTGTGTGGAAAAAAGCTAAGAGCAGAGACCTGGCCTGCCAACACGCCAACAAGGGAGAAGCTCTGTGGATTTCTGGAGGGCCTCCGCCATACAGCAGCCTTTGTCAGTGCCTCTGGTTACCGTCTGAGTGAACGAAAAAAAAAAAGAAA